>WEIS01033436.1:10696-21416 GCA_013389965.1 Todus mexicanus | reverse complement strand
AGCAGGATTTCCTGCACTGCAGCCCCTCTTCTGGGAGTGTCCCTCCATGTCACACATGAGCATGCTGGGTTGGGGGTGATGCCTTGATGCCACCGGAGGAAGCAGTGCCTGGCAGGGGCTCCCACAGCCATGACTCAGAGCTGGGCATTCATGAGTCCCACATGGTCAGTTTTGCTGTTTCCCTCCAGTGCTGGGGAGGAAAGAGGAAGCGTAAGAATTCCTTATAGCAGCTGCTGCCATGTGTGCACCCCCCTTACACTCCCCCCCAAACCTTGTCCCTGCCCAGACTCCAGCTCAGTGAAGGTAGGGGCTAGGGAACTGGCTTTATGTGAGCAGTTTGCAGGGGTAGTGTGCGTTGGAGGCCAAAACAAACACGCAAGCCCACGACAATTGCCTGCCTGCCCTGGGACCACCTATCAAGCACCAGTGCTCCTGCCTGGCTTGCCGCCGCTTCCTGAGCAGCTCAGCTTGTGGTTGAGGGCCAGCAGTCTGTGCTTTCCAGGGGGATCAGGCGCAGGGAGTGTGGAGCTGCGAGTTCCCACCCTGCAGCCCTCCTCCATGGGCTGTCTGCCCTGGGATACGCTGGAGACTGAGCAACCAGGGCTGCCCCCCAGGCTCGACTGCCTTCTCCACTTCTCAAAAGCACATGTGTTAGCATGTGTTAATGTGTTTAGAGGCATGTCAGTACATGGTCGTGAGTGGGCGTGGATGCATGTGGGAGCGAGGGGCTGGATTGTTTTGCCCGTTGCTGAGCTGTGGCATGTGGGTAGTAGTGCACTGTGGCTTGCATGAGGCCATGCTGCTGTAGTGGAGGGTGGACTGGGGAAGGGACCTCTGATCCTTGCTGGAAGTGATGCGAAGGACAGAGAAGAATTTTGGCTTTGGGTGGGGAATGAGGATGTTATGTTTTCTGAAGGTGGCAGTCGGGGCTGTAGTAGGGAGGAATGATGTAAGAATCGAGTAGAAGATGTCTTGTATCTGACCTGGCATGGCTGTCGCTGCCCATTTCCCTCCATGTGTGTAAACTGCCCCCGAAGCTGGTTCTTCTATGCCTCATCTTTTCCAGGCAAGAGACCACCTTGGAACGAGCTTGGCAGCCCACACCAGCATGGGATCATGACCCTGAATCGTCCTCTTTCAGACCCCCTGAACCTGAAGCAATGTGCTTTGTGGCAGCTGCAGTCCTGGGCAGATTAGCTGCCCCATGCAGAGGAGCTTGGGCTTGCCCCACAGGCCTGGCCTAGCTGTGAGGTCAGGTGCAGCTGAGCAGGAGGTCTGTGCATCACTTTTGCTGGAGGCATGGATGAGAAAGCGTGTGGGGTCAGTGGAAGCAGCTCCCCAGCTCAGACTGGCCTGGCCTCAACTTGGTCCCAGGACAGGAAAAGTGGCTTCTTCCATGGGGGAATTTCACCATCCTTGCCCCACCATCAGCAGCCTTTTCCCACCCCAGTGGGTGCCAGCGGTGGTGGCCTGGGAAGGCTGCGCAGCATGTGGGAGACATCACGGCTGGGGAGGTGTGTGTTGGCACTGCCAGAGCCCACCTGTCCTGGAGACAGCCAGGACGTGTCTTGTGGATCCCGGACTTTTGCTGGCATGAGCGACCATTAGCTCACCTGCAGTTCTCTTTAAGCCTTGCTGCTTGCACCTACATGCTACAGCTCAGCTGGACCCTCTGCTGCTTTCCTGTCCTGTATCTGCAGAACTGCCCCGGTGCCGACTTTCTCTGAACTGCTGCCCCAGTGCGGGAAGGCAGATCTTAAGCCAGATTAAAGTTTTTCCTAAGGCCCTGTAGGGTTAAACCAATTGGGTGTGACTGACCTTGGGTCACAAGAGGGCTGAGATGAGGGCTTCGGGGGGTATCACAAGGCTCTGTGCCTGTGGCCAGCTCAGGGGTTTGCCTACCCAGGGCTAGAGTCCACCTCTCCTGAGAGGGTGAAAGGGATGTGCAATGGTGGCCTTCTGGGGCACCCCTCCACCCTGGTCCTGGCCGCACTGTTAGACCCTGCTCTTTGTCTGCCTCTTCTCTCTGTGCTGTCCCTCCCTTGCTCCCTTGGTGGGTAAAGGTTTGGAATGACTGGTTCTGCAAATATATAGTGGCTCCCCCTTATCCACTGTTGTTGCTCCTCACGTTCACATTTGCACATTCCACACATATGTAGACATGCACAAGCACACGTCCAAGCATCCATGCGAACACAGACATCTGTGAGCACATACACGCGAGCACCTTCCCAAAACATACTCATACATAAGCAGAAATCCCTTTCCACACGTGCAAACGTATATGGCCAAACTTGTGCCTTCACACAAGCACTCACAGAAAGACAGCTTCCCCCACGCATGCACGCCCAGAGCCCTCCCCCAGGCCCCCCACGCTGGGGGCTGTGCTGGGCGGGTTGATGGATTGTGCCACACACAGCTCAGGGTTGCTGGTCTATCAGCTGGGATCTCGGCTGGGATCTGGCCGAACGGACTAATCCAGCCCTGACATCACATTCCTCCACAGTGGGACTCCGGGGTGGTTAACCCTGCTGGGTCTGGGTGCAGTGCATAAGTTGATGGGGACAGTATAGAGGCGCCGATGGGGACCCGCACCACCCCTGGGTACTGGGCTAGGTGGCAGCCACTCTGCTGCGCTCGCTGCTGCGCTCTGGTCAGGAGCAGAAGCATCCCTGGGGTGAGGCAGGAGCTAGATGGGGGTCTGCCCCATGTCAAGGTGCCGTGGAGTGCAACACACCCCCACGTCCGCTCCTCTCACAGCCAGGTCTCCTAAGGGCGTGCGATTCCCCTCTCAGTGCCCACGTCTGGGTTTCCCCCTCCTTCCCCATGGCTCTGCTCCACCACCATCAGTGTCGGCATCCGGCTGTTGGCCCGTGGTACAAGCTCAAGGCATCTCCTCTCCCACTCTGAGTTTTGCGCCTTCTCCTCTGTCTTCTTCCCTCTCCGCCCCCCCATTCCCCAGTGTCCTCAGGAAACTGAAGCCAGATGACAGATTTTAGATGTGCTTGCAGGAAATAAAAGGCAAGGGGCTGGGGGGAGGGGGATGGCCAGTCTTGACCCCCTCCTGCGCGGCGGTTTGGTGTCTGGAGCCAGCCCTGCTTTGCTTGCTCCTGCCGCTGGCTGTGCTCCTTGTTTTCTTGGCAGAGAGGAGGAGGAATGTGTTTCAGTTTGAGTTTCTTGGCAGGAGGAGACCGAGGGAAGATTCCCCTCAATCCTGGCTGCGCCTGGCTCTCAAATTTATGCCCATAGGCTGCGACTTGGGTGGGCCGTGGTGGTGTGCGGCAGGCGGGGGAGGTGATCGCGGCGGTGGGGAGCCGCAGGCCAGTTCCCATTGGCACTCCACGTCCCTGGCTCTCTCCAGCTGTCCCTGCTCAGGGGACCACCGTGGTCCGGGGAGCCCCTGCAGACCCCATGGGCTGAGAGCGGCATCCTGCAGTGAGGACCTGTGGGCCCTGGGCACTTTCTGCTTTCCATAGCGACCAACATGGGAATATATGGGGTTGGAGAGAGCTGTGTCAGTGCCTTATGCCCGCCTGGCACCCGTCTGCTGCCAGGCTGCCCTACAGGGGAGACCCAGCCCTCACCAGGCTGAGTCTGCTCCCCAAACTCCTTCCCTCTGCCTGGACCCAGTAAGGAGAGGCTATCTCAGGCCTCTGACCCTCCTGCTGTCCCTAGGTGGGGCAGTGGGGATCAGAGACCCACTGAGCTGCCCCCTGCCCTGTATGGTGCATGCTGGAGGGGGTGCAGACCCCCCAGGCAGGGAGATGGTGCACAAGACTGTGCACAGACGTGTGTTCCTCATGTGCAGTGATGTGCCGTGCGCGTGTATGTGCTCCCCGTGGCCACATGTGCTTTGTGCATGTTTACATAAACCCCTGCACATGCGTGTGTGCTGTGCCCGTGTGCTGCACATGTGTGCATGCAGTTTTCATGTGTTCCATCGGACATACATGTTCTCTGGTGTGCCTAAGCATGTGTGTCCATGCTGCCAAGACCCAGGTACAGCAGGCAGGTGAGAGGCCTCTCCTCTGCCACCCCCCAACCCTCCCTTGTTTCCTACTCATCTCTCTTTCCCTTGGCTGCCCTCAGCGCCACCACCTTCCTGGGTACCTCCCTCCTCCCTTTGCTTGCNCCTCCATTCTTCCTGGCTGACACTCTCACAAAGCCCCGAGACAAGCTTTCAAAGGGGCAACTCATGCGGAAGAATTGCCGCCCCCCTAGCCCCCCCGTGCTCCAAGCGCAACCCAGCACTTTCCCAGCGGGATGAGGGGCTCCTACTCCCCCAGACCCCTTGTTTGGGGAGATTTCCTTGGTCTCTCAAAAGGCAAAGGCGGAGGGGGCAGGAGGCCTTGTTCCCAGCGCCACCCACGAGCCTCTCCTTCATGCTATGCTTGTTTCTGCTTCCAGAGCCTCTGTTGTTCCTATAGGGCCTCGGGGGACAGTGACCATGGGTGGGGATGGACCTGGACCTGCATGCTGAGGTTGGAGATCTGACCATGGGCAGGGCCAGGCAGAACAGCAGGTGGAAATGAGACCCAGGCACAGGGCAGGAACCTGCAGGCAGGGATGTGATAGTGGGCTGGGCTGAGCCCTGTGGGCAGGGGTGCGATGTGTGGGTGGAACAGGGCAGGGCTTTGACCTGAGGGCTGGGTGGGGACCCACAAGCAAGGTGGGGCTGGGTGGGACCTGCAGATGCTGCAAGGACCCATGAGGAGAGCAGAAGAGACTGCCAGCTCTGGTCCTTTGACCAAGTATGATTCTAACAATTTGTGCCTTAGTTTCCCCTTTTGGCAGCTAGAGCTTGCAAGTTTCACATCTGTATGTGTGCTTGAGTGCAGGTACTTGTGTGTATGTGGGTGCACAGGTGTGTTATTTCATTCCCCCTGCAACACACCACAGTGGGTTTGGACTCTTACTGGAACAGGACCCTCTTGGTAGAGCACCAGGCATGAGAGTGCCTTGCTAAGTCAGTATCCGGAGTTGCTTGTGATGGCTGGACAGTGGGGTGCCCTGCAGCGGTGGAGGGCTGCACCCTGGCCCCACAGATACGTCTTCTCTTGTACCAGCCCCTTCTCCCTTCCATTCCAGGCTGGGATAGCCTCCAGCTCCAGGGAGAAAGTGGAAGCCCTTAGGGCAGGGGGAAGGGAGCAACAGGATGTGTACTTGTGGGAAGGGGTAGCAGAAAATGCCAGGGCCATCCCGGCAGGGTGGGGCGGCCCAAAGTTTTGAGGTATGCAGGTGTTTCATTGGTGGTTGCCGCTGAGCCAGATGCCTTCTTAGACCAGTTCCTCTGCCTCGGACCGGCATTGCTCATGTCCGCGCCCCGAGATGGGGGGGACAGGGTTTCCCCCTTTGTCACCTGCTCTTCCCGCCGTGGCAATGGCCCGGGACTTTGCCTTGGGCTTGGGGCAGAGGTTTGTGCTGGCGTTTCTGCGTCCTGGGCAGGGCGGGGGGCGCACAACGCCGCCATCCCACCCTCGTTCTCCTCAGGCTCCGATCGGCTCCAGCCCCTCGGCGAACACCGGATGAGCTCCCGGGCTCGGCCAGGCCCCGCCGCGACATGTTCAACCCCGTCAGCCCCGCGGCCGCCGGCTGTGCTGAGCACTGCTGCCTATGCCCATCCCACGGACCGGCCACGGGTGCCGCAGCGCCGCAAGGTCAGTCGTAGCCCCCTCGTCCTGACCAGTGTCTTGGCCTGAGCAGGCCCTGGCATGGGCATGAGTGGTACTGAACTTCAGATTCAGTCCTTGGGTTCAGGGATACTCTGGGGATTTCCTCTCCTCCTTGTGCCACCTACCCTAGCGCATCTTCCTGGCTTTCTCCTCCTCTCTGCCAGGACTTGATTTCACCTTAGGCCATCAGTCCAACCTCATGAGCAGTCACTGTGGTTATGGATTGGTGCCAGGAACTGAGCACCCAGGCAGTGTTGATGGTAAGTCTTCAGCCTTGGGAAGGCATGGGGTAGGTAAGGGTTCTGCAAAGGATTGAGGCATATCCTGGGGATTGCGTTGGTTGGCCAAGGGGACTAGGCTCTTTCCCTGGGATGATATCAGCTGTAGCAAGGCATACGTGTGTGTCAAGGGGTTCGGGAACCCCCTTGCAACACTGATGGCTGTGGTAGGGAGGGTGGACACTTTTGAGCCTTGCCGCAGTTCGAAGCCAGCAAAAGTCTAATCTGGGAGAGAAGAGGCTCCAAAGCACTAGGCTTGCGTCCTTGGGAGTTTCTTCAGCCTCCTAGGACCCCACGCTGAGAGGAGTGCCCCCTGCTCTCCGCTGTCATCTCAGGCTCACGGTTCTCGACGCCCCGTGGTGCAGGCAAACTAGGCAAGAAGCGGGCACTGTCCATCTCGCCCCTGTCAGACTCCAGCATTGACCTGCAGACGGTCATTCGCACCTCACCCAACTCCCTCGTTGCATTCATCAACTCCCGCTGTGCCTCTGCCAGTGGCTCTTACGGCCACCTCTCCATCAGCACAATCAGGTGAGTGCCACACTTCAGCCCCACTGGCACGAAGGCAGCCTGTCAGTCTGGGAGCCTGAATGCCGATTCCCAACTTGGGGAGCGCCTGGGGTGAGTGCTGGGGAAGGTGGAAGCAGAATGGGATGATGGGCTAGGGAAGGAGTGGCCGGGAGTTCAGATGCCTGGGGTCTCTGGATCAGAAGACCTAAATTTCTGTCCTCTGATAGTGTCAGATGTTCATCCCTCCTGTTCTTTGCAGTCCATCACTGGGGTATCAAAGTCCACCGGGTCAGCAGAAGGGCCAAGGCCAGCTGTGCAGCCACACCCCTCCAACAGCACCATGTAGCTCCCATGACCATCTCTCCACTTGTCCAGGGCTTCTGCACCATTCCCCAGCTCGTGGGACCCTCAAACACTGCCAGGTAAGGGGCCCTTGTGTCCACGTGAGCGGTGGTCCAGTAGGCACCTCAGTGCTCACTGCTTTCCACTTTCCCCCTGCCCTGGTAGCAGCTAAAGTTGGAGTGGAACCTGAGCAGCCCTCTCACTGTCAAGTACCCAGAGGAGAGATCCGAGGGTGACATCTCCAGTCCAGCTTCGACAAGCACTCAGGTGCTCCCCAAGCCTTGAAACCCCCCTGCAACTTCTCCAGGGCTCTGTGCTCCTCCCTGGCCCCACTCATAGTAATGGGGAGCACAAAGGGTCATATCTGGGAGTGCTTATCTGACTGCTCCCCCAGGACCCCTTGCTGGGGATGCTTGATGTTCGGGAAGATCTGGAGAAGGAGGATGGGAAACCTGAGTCTGAGACTGTGTATGAAACAAATTGCTACTGGGACAGCTGTGCCAAGGAGTTTGATACGCAGGAGCAGCTGGTGCATGTGAGTGAGGTCCTGCCTGGGTCCAGCCAGTCCCAGAACCTGTGTCAACCCACCACTCGTACACTTAAGACTGTCCTTATCTGGGCTACTCCCAGCCCCGAGAACTCACCACACAGGAGATACATACTCCACTTCTTGTAACCAAGTTCTCCGTGACCCTCCAACAACATGTCCCTGCAGGGAACACCCAGTCTGACCTTCCTCACCCCAGTGGCAGGTCTCCAGAATCACCAGTGCACGCAGACTTCCTCCATTGCTCTTTGTCTCTCTTCAGACACTCCAGCTCTCCCCAGACCACCATGACACCCATGTCTTCTCTTGCTTTTCCCAGAATAGCCCCTAGCCACCTCCTATATCTCCTGCCTTCTCTAGACACCATCTGACCACTCTGTTTCCCCCTAACCTCTGATGTCTCCACTCACCATCCCAGTCCCTCTATGCCCATTTCTGCCACAATATTCTTTTATGACATCTTTATCTCCCTGACCCTTGGTGCCCTCCCCAATGCACCAGTGATGCCTCTCTCTTCTCAGCACATTAACAATGAACATATCCATGGGGAGAAGAAGGAGTTTGTGTGCCACTGGGCAGCATGTTCTCGGGAGCAGAGGCCCTTCAAGGCTCAGTACATGTTGGTGGTGCATATGAGACGTCACACTGGCGAGAAACCTCACAAATGCACGGTGAGCTGGCGCAAGCCTTTGCAAAGCCTCAGCTAAACTGTGGGGCCTTGCACCATGCAGAGCTTGGGGCAGGGCACGAGCTGGCCCATCTGGTATGTGGTGGGGAGAAAGAGGTGGGACAGACAGGGTGGTCAGGAGCGTGGCAGCTCATGACAGAGCGGGGTTCACATGTGGCAGACCAGAGCCTGTGTGAACAATGGCATTGGCAGAGGTGCATGTGAGGTAAAGAGGTGTGTGGCAGGGTGGTTACAGCGTGGTCACGTGGCCAGGCCACGGTGAGGTGGTGTGATACAGGCCAGAAGTGTTAAGGGTTGAGCAGTGGTGTGAGGCCATGCACCTGAAGGAGGGCAGGTGTGTTGTGCATTAGTTGGGAGGTGTGATACATGTCCATGGCAGATGTGCTGTGGATACGTAGTGTGAGCAGTACAGGGTCTGTTGAAGGTGTGTGGCATGTTTCACCCTGCTTGCTTGCACAGTTTGAGGGCTGTAACAAGGCCTACTCGCGCCTGGAGAACCTCAAGACGCATCTGCGCTCGCACACGGGTGAAAAGCCCTATGTGTGTGAACACGAGGGTTGCAACAAGGCCTTCTCCAATGCTTCTGACCGGGCAAAGCATCAAAACCGCACTCACTCCAATGAGGTACGGACCCATCTGGGGCTCCCCACGTGCCTCCTGATTAGTCCCGTCCTCTGAAAGCTCCCTGTGTCCCTGTTTCTTTCTCCGTGTGCCCCAACTCCCTGCTTGCCTTCTCTATTAAAGCACAGCCCCCTGCTCCCTTCCTCAGTCACCTGCATTCCCGCCAGGGTCCCTTTCCCACTCCCGTGGAACACCATACTTGTGTTCTTCCTCTGCCTCCCTGTGACCACCTCCAAAGCCATGCTGTGGCACCTGACACGCCTCCCTGCCAAGGGGACTCAGCCTCTTCCCTTCCCACCCTCGGTTCCCTCAGTTCTCAGGCCTACTTGAGGGAGGGGAGAGGGATTTATTTTATGCTCAGCTCGTACTTCACTGGGAGGGGTCTCTGGTCGGAACCAACCTCCCATCACGACTACCTTCTTTCCATGGCAGAAGCCCTACGTGTGCAAGATTCCAGGCTGCACCAAGCGCTACACAGACCCTAGTTCCCTGCGCAAACACGTGAAGACAGTGCATGGCCCTGATGCCCACGTCACCAAAAAGCACCGAGGGGATGTGGTGCCAGGCCGTGCACTGCCCGCCCCCAGAGGCCCCTCGGACATGAAGCAGGAGAAGGACACAAATGGCCCTACAGAGGCCCGGAAGGATGACGGCAAACTCTTGGTGCCTGACTTGGCCTTGGTAAGGAGCTGGGGGTGGTGATATTGGAGGGAGGCCTGGCCAGACCTGTCGGAGGAGTCACTTTGCACAGCAGGGGAGTCATCTCTGCATCTGGCAGGTTGCATTAAGTGAGTAGTGGATCTCTGACCCCCTTTTCCTTGGTTAATGTTTTGGGTCTGCCCTAGAAGCCACAGCCCAGCCCAGGTGGGCAGTCATCGTGCAGCAGTGACCACTCCCCACTCGGCAGCACCACCAACAATGATAGTGGGGTGGAGATGGCGGGCAACACCGGTGGGAGCTACGAGGATCTGTCCACACTGGAAGATGTGGGTACCTGTGAGCCGATGGGCACCTCAGGGCTCACGGCCCTCCACAAGCTGGAAAATCTTCGCATTGACAAACTGAAGCATATGAGGAAGCCATCGGCTACCAAGGGCCTGAATTTGCCAGCCATCCCTGCAGCCGGTGAGACTGTGGTTCCCTCCCACCCAGCGGTGGGGCCAGTCCCATGGGCGCTGTGTCAAGAGGGTTCTGGTTTGCTGCCGGAGAGGTTTTCACATATTCCTTTCACTAGTGGTGGACCCCCACAAGTGGGCTGTGCCCCATCTTTGCAGTTGATGAACTTAAAAGTCTTTTCCAACCTAAATTATTCTAAATGATCTTCTGCACCCTCTTTATTGCCACCACTTGAATGTGCTTCCTGTCCTAGCAGGCACTAGCCACGGGAGAGACCACATCCTGGTGCTGGTGGTGACTGCCTCTTCCTCCTCTGACCACTGGTGCCCTGGTGTAACTTCTCTTCTTTCCTTAGGCCTGCCTGGGGAGCTGCCTGGGATCTTGGTGCCACCAACAGCTGCATCTCATCGCCGCATTGCAGAGCTGTCGACAGCTGAGGCGGGCATGCTGCGAAATGAGCGCCGGAGCAGTGGCACCAGCACCGTCAGCTCAGCCTACACCGTGAGCCGCCGCTCGTCCCTAGCGTCCCCATACCTGGCAGGGCCGTGTCTGGGTGGTGAGGCAGGGGCAGTGTCCATTGGGGCAGGCCTGCTAGATGGCTGTGACCCCATCTCTGCGGATGAGTCGCGACGCTCCAGTGATGCCAGCCACTGTGGAGGGCTGCCAGGTGTGGGCAGCCTTACCCCAGCCCAGCGCTACTGTCTCAAGGCCAAATATGCTGCAGCCACAGGTGGACCCCCACCAACCCCACTGCCCAGCATGGAGCGGGTGGGAGTGGGTGGCCGCAGCAGCTTGCATGGGAACTACTGTGGACCAGCCGAACCCCACTTCCTTTCCAACAGTTTACTGCGAAGGCACAGCTCCAATGACTACCCTGGCCGTGCGGGCAGCATTCCCCCTCACCTGGTGCCTCAGAACGGTGTGCGGCGGGCCAGCGACCCTGCCC
>WEIS01033434.1:290-12357 GCA_013389965.1 Todus mexicanus | reverse complement strand
CCCCCCTCAATCAGCACGCGCTCACTGCTGCTTCCGGTGCAACAGCAAGAAGGCCACCGCTGCCTCGCTGTTTTCAAGATGGCGGCGCTTTCGATTTCGCCGCGTTTAAATCAGCCGCGGTTCCCTCGGCAACGCCCCCCCGGCTGCGTCACTGCTACGAGCTCCCAGCACCGACTCTGCCGGTCCTTGCTGCAAATCTGGGTTCCCCTTGTCAGGGAAAGACCCTTTTTTCCTGAAAATTAAATCAAAAGTTAAAGAAAAGCCGCCGCAGAGCCCCCGAGCTCGATGCTGCCGCTGCCTCGCTGTTTTCAAGATCAATGCAGTAGTACTTTCTTATATTAAATATATACTTTGGGAATTGAATGATAGGCAGGATTTACCTTTTTGATAAATGTGACAGTCACATTTGTCAAGATTTAGGGTAAGGGTCATCCACTAGGTTTGTAACAGATGCTCTCTGTTAATCCCTCTCCTCTCCCAAAGGGAAAGAGAACAGAAATATGGGAGGGAGACTTATCAATTAGAAAAGAAAATCAAACCAGCTTTAACAATAATAATAACACTACATAGTATATATATATATAAATATATACAAAACAAATATTGAACCCCGCCCACCTGATAGCAGTTATGTCACCATCACCACCTGATGCTATGGAGCAGCTGCTGGGGAAGTCCTAGGTTGGACTCAATGGCAGAAGGGAACTGAATTCAGGAGCTGGATTCTGTAGCTGGATTCAGGAATACACAGATCAGGATCGAAGGCAGAATGGACAGACTCCTCGTTGAATACTGATTGTTGAAGAAGAAGAGAGCTTGATCCTCGTGATCCCTGAACGTTACACTGAATATGATATATCTGAGATGGAATACCTTGTTGGTCAGTTTAGGGTCACCTGTCCTGTCTGCTTCTCCTCACAGGTGCAGCCTTTCACTTTCTGCACTCCCAGCATGGTACACAGGATCCAGCAGTGACCTTGATCTGCATACCAATCCTTCGTAGTAATTCTAAACATCAAGTGTTATCACTGCTAGAAGCAGGCACTGTCTGTGAAAATATACCATTAACTTCAGAAAATGCTGTTATTTAGAAGAGACAAAGTTGAAAAGAACAGAATTAGTTCTGTTATAACTTCAACCAGGACAATATTTTACATCACTAATTCAGAAGTATATGAAGATACTTTTTGACATGGGGTCAGTTGCTAATTCTGTTTATCAGTAAGACCCCTTTCCTCATCACTCTAAAATGCTGAAACAAAATCAGATGTGGAAACAACTCAGTGCAAATCTATTCTGCCACTTCCCCTAAATCATTCTAAAAGAGGGATTACAGAGAAAAAACCCGCCAAACTTAAAACCAAAACTGTGATAGAGAGCTGAGAATTTTATGGGGTCTGTTAAAGCATTATATTGAATTTCATGTGGATGACTCTGAGATTATCTACAAAGAAAGCAATCTAGGGAGACAGAAAATAAATTTTTATCTATAGCTACTATTAACCGACATACAAAACCTGGTAAAATTGGAAAGTAGGAACAGATTTCTGTGGTTGCTTGGGAGATCCTCGTGCCTAAACCTCTCAAAGATGAAAAATAATTTCTGTGAAAGTACTTGCTACCTGCTACTACCTTCTTTTGAGCTCATTTCTTAAAGGCAATAGCTCAGGATACTTACAGACTGCAGAATTTAGACATGACAGCTCATGTCTTCTGTGTGGGCAAAATCTGGGCATCTGCTGAATTCCCCATCTTGTGAGCATGAAGGGTTGCAGCCACTCACCCTGTCTCAAGTCTGAAACTACTGAGAATGAGAAGCTTCTATCTTTCACAAAAGCAAGGTATTTCCAGCTCACATGATGATTCGCATTTTGCTTTCTTGACAACACATCTGTCAACTGAAAATCATTAGGAAAAACAAAATCAGTATGAGAAAGGAACATAACGTGGAGAAGACAAAAAAAATAGAAAGGGTAATTTGGCACATATGTATCACACCAACACTTACTCTCAGTCCCACATCTGGTGCCTTTCAACACCAATAACTTCTCCAAACAATGTTTCAAACACAATATATTCATTCAACACTTCTATGTTTGTTCAATGAGAAATAATGCTTGTTACAAATTCATATACCTCCAGGGACTTTATTTATACCAAAGGATCTTTCTGATAACAATGCCAAAGGACCTGTGAAAGAGCAAGGACAACGGATTATTTTTTAAAAAAATTCCAGTTCAGAACTAACTATAGGTATACCCTATACGTCTAATTAACATCTCTGGTGCCCCAGTGTCAGTGAATCCCTGTTGCATTACACCACTCTGCTGTTCTTCTGGGTTCTGTGGTCGTTTGTGGTAAACTGCTAGAAAACTTGTATGGATTAGAGGTGACTTCAGAGCTGCTCTGAATGATAACCTGCTGTCCAGCCCAATTCACAAAATAAATGTGGATCTTTTCTACTCTCTTTTGGGTTTGATTTGAAGGAATGTATGTCGTAAGGAATAGGAGACCATAATAGGAAGACCTGAAAAGATTAGCTAGGCTTTTTTACCTGAGTAAGACCCAGTCAAAGAGATTAAGGGATCATATCAAGCAGTCTGTAGCACGTGATAGATAGAAAATGTCGAACTGCCATTTTTAAATTTATTAATTTTTTTAATGGGAAAGAGAAAATACAATCAAAATTCCCTTTAATGACTTTTCTCCAAATCTCTCCTATCAAGACTATGTCTTACAGAAATTGTGAGGGTCTATAATGGTTTAAATCTAGCTGACAACATCATGCAGCTACTCGCACTCTCCTCCCCTCTCCCAGTGGGATGGGGAAGAGAATTGAAAAAAAAGTAAAATGTGTTGAAAGAAGAGCATTCAAATAATAACAATAACAATAATAACAATAACAACAATAATAATGATAATACTAGTAGTAATTGTAGTAGTAGTAATGAAAATGAATACAAGTGTGATGGTTTAGACCCAGACAGGAGCCGAGCACCACATGGTTGCTACAAATACAGTACACAAACAAATAGAATGCCACCAAATCTTCTAAGAGTATAAAACTAGGTTGAGGGTTAAATTAAGTACAGCAGATAAAAAAGCAATTAAACTTATTAACAATTCCAATAGTTTCTCCTGTTGGTTGCACACTTAACTTCTGGTGGAACCTAATATACAATGCACAGGACTGAGTATGCAGCACTGGCTCATTTTTGCAACTGCTTTTCACCTGAAAAATCCTAAACCTTTTTAAAGTTAGAAAATCCTAAGAAAGCCTAGAGGAGATGGAGAATCATGTCCTTGGATCAGGGGCTTTAATTTGTGCAGATGCTTGTGCCAGGGGAAGAGCTTTCAAATTTTGAGATCTGTTAAAACCTTAATGACTTGAGATTACATGAGCTGTCAGTCCCGCTCTGTAATTTTTCTGTTCTAGAAAACTCTGCAAAAGGTGTTGCTTTGGCTTCTCCTTAATTTATAGCTTCTACTTACTTCTGTGCATCCTTAATACTGCTTACTTTGATTTTGTTTTCATCTGTATTCTCTGGATGCTCTAGTCTCATATCTAGACCTTTCCAATTTTATAAGGACCTGAAAAGGTGTTAGATAAAGACTGAAAATAATCAGGGACGAAGAAAGGAAGTTTACTTATGTAATTTCCACAAAGCATCCACAAAGCAGCAACTTTATTTCTGCATAAAAATAGGGCCACTGCTGCAATATTTCTTATTTCTGGGAAAGGCTTATGTCAGGGCCTGTAGGTGTACATGGTGGTTGGAGAAAATGTTGTATATGCCAAGCAATGTTGTGGGTTTAGGGCTTTTTGTTGGTTTGTTTGGTTTTTATTAATTTAAATAAATAAAAATATAAGTGGGGTTGTCTATCCATATCATGGCCTATCTATGAGATCATTTTTAATAGGAAATGGTATTTCAAATCCTGGACATATCTGGGATTTTTTTTTCTGGGCAGTGAAGAGATTCCATAAATAAATGTAAAAGATGTTTAAGGTATCAGCAAATAGCCCGGTTTTCTTTTTGAAGAATTTAATCTAACAATGATTTTCATTGACTAGAAATTTCCCTTCATAATTAACAGTAAGGAAAATCAGGAAGAATACCTGTAAAATGCTGAAATACATAATGGGGGATTAGAAACTATAGACTGATTCTGCTCTTTCGCATCCAGACTATAACAGTCTTTGTGGGAAAAGGCAGAAGGAAAGGAAAGAGAACAAATGTTAATCCAGAAGAGCTTGCCATGGACAATTTCACTGATTTGTAATTAGGCTCTTTATAACATCGGGAGGATCCTTCTCTCCTTCCTGTCTTCCTAGCACACAAGCACAAACCCTGAAAAAACACCAAACAATCCCCCATGTCCCAGCCTACTCTGAGACAGGGCTAAGCAAGTGGACATTATTGTTTGCTACTTGATCACAAAGACCTCTTGCATATTTAAGATGCCACGTACCCTGACAGTTAGGTCCCTAGAAAGGACAGAAAGTCCTTATTTAGGTTATTCATAGAACAGCAATCTGTGAACAAACATGAAAACAAACAATACATAATAACTAGACCATTCCTGGAATCAGTGCAGAAAAAAAAAAGCTCCTAAAACATTACAAATATACTTCAAAAAGAGTGTGACCCCAGAAGGTGCGTAGAATTTAAACACTATTATCCTGAAACACTTAATGTTTGTTTCATGTATTTACCAGTTTTTATTTTCCTTTCCATTGCTGTGGTAGCTGCCTGGGAACTTTTCTAAAGGTCCTCCCTGCCTCCAAGTAGGCCAGATGTCTTTCAGAACAATGAGGTCATGACAGTTAAAGGGGATGGCTCCATTTTCAAATAGTCAGGAAAATATTATCTCAGGCTTCTTATATGCAGAGACCCTTCACAGAGTGTGCAAGATATCTGGTTCTTTGCCTCAAGCCTGCAGATGTTACTATTCAGACTAGACTCATTCACTGTACTGGCTACCTGTTCAAGCCAGGTAGGTGGAGATTGTGTTGCTCCTGGAATTGCAGTAGAAAACTGCATTCCTCAACATTCTGTCTCCACAGATTTGTTAGAATTTACATCTGATGAGCTGACTGTTCATCAGGGGATTGCCCTTAATGTGGTAAACTGTGCAGACAGCCTGAAGTGATCTATCAAGAAAATGAAGACTGATATTTCAAATGGGATAATATTAAGCATCATGTATTTTCTGGAGAATAAATGACAAAGAAAATGTGTGGAAAGGCTAGGAAGGCTGACATTAGGGAAAAAGTTGGTGAAAATAGAGAGAGGTGACGCTTTTTCAAGATCCAAGACAATCAATACTTCTTTAAACCCTGTACTGCCTATCTCCTCTCTACCACAGAACTTTGTTTCCTAAATTTGGTGCAGCATTATTTGTAACACAACAATAATGTAAATTACTGATACTTCTTAGTACTTGGCTGCTCAGTACAGATTTTACAGAGGATGAAGCTAAAAATCTCACTAGGGAGAAATTGCTTCAGTGTTTTTGAATAGTAACATATTCAGAATTGAGGAACTGAATGTGAAAAAGAAATACACACTTTCTGCAGGTCCCTGTTTCTGTGGTTACTATTAGCAAGGGTCCTCTGAAAATAACTCATTGAATTAGAATGATGAATGTTCACTTATTAAGAAAACTATAGAATACTATGGCAATACATACGTGCTGCTGCAGATATGCAAGTGTGTTTCAGGGCTTTTTTATTAGTCATCTTTTAAACAGTTAAATTTAAGATGTTTGTGATTAAAATAAAGCAAAAATTTGCTTAGTGACAAACTTTATTCTAGAAGTTTCTAATCAGGAACACATTGATTTGACCCTAACTGAAAAAAACCCCCACATATTAATATTGAAGAATAAAAAATTAGTCAGAGCTGAGTAGTTTCTTTTTTCCTCCTTCTGCCATGTCCAGATTTTTACATGTCTAAATATCCCTAATGACCCAATAAATCCAGAATGAAAAAAAAAAATCAGAACACTAAGCAACTATGTTAAGCACTAGTTTGCATGCACTGGCTACCACTGGGGAGAATGAACTATTAAAAATTATGAAGAAAGTGGGTATAATTCGTACATGCACATCTAAATCCCTAATAAATGGTCATGAGCAAGGATTTAGGTGCTTAAAGTACTGCAAATCACAATCAAATTTTTAATCCATGATTAGCCTTAAATATTACATCTGCAAGCCCATAGCTCTAATTTAAACTTAAATTGAAAATAAATGTTTTCAGCTGTTTTGTACAGAGAATAACACTCAATATTCAGTACCCTAAGCACCTAGTCTAGCCAGATACTGTAGAGAGCAATAATTTAAAATCACCTTAAATAATGAGGGAAGCAGTTATATGTATGCCATACTGTGGAAAGACTTCCAGTGACAATAGCAGGGTTTATAACAAGGTTAAATTATTAATATGTACTGAGAAGCATACACTTAGGTTACAGATAAATCATCAGTAAAGCCAAACAATGGCAAAATTGCCTCACAGTTTAACCATAATTTGCAAATGTTCAAACGAGCCACCGAGCACCACTGAGCACATAATGGCCAGATTACAGCCATGAATCTGAGATAATACTATGAATTGGAGAGTTCAGGTTCTGGAGCGTGGTGCAATGCAATCTATTGCTCTGCATAATTAGGACCAATCACAATTACAAGATTTCAGATGGATTATTTTCAGGACTCAATCTTTCTTTTTATTTTCACTAGACCTCAAAAGAAAGTTCCTAAGAACTTCTTCAGGAAGGACACAGGAAAGTTCTGATGTTCACTGACTGGACAAAGTGCTAAGATATATGCCACCTATCTGAAGAACATCGGTGCTGTGTTGAATCAGTAGCACCAGATATCAGAAATGAATCCAAATATATACACACATGCATTGTGTGATGTATAAAAATACTGCACATATGTGGTGGGTTGACCAGGGCTGCACATCAAGTGCCCACCAAATCTGCTCTATTACTCTCCTTCCCAGCTGGATAGGGGAGAAAAAGCATAACAAAAGGCTTGTGGATTAAGCTAAGGGCAGGAAGAGACCACTCACTAATTACTGTCATGGGCAAAAGAGATTCAACTTGGGGGAAAAGAAAAATTAATTTATTACAGTCAAATCAGACTATGATATGAGAAATAAAACCAAATCTTAAAAACACCTTCTCCCCACTCCTCCTGCCTTCCTGGACTCAACTTTACTCTTGAGTACTCTACGTCCTTCTCTCCAGTGGCTTAGAGGGATAGGGAATGGGGTTGCAGTCAGTTCATCACCTATTTTCTCTGCCATGCCTTCCACCTCAGGGGGACAGCTCCTCACACTCTTCCCCTGCTCCAGTGCGGGGTCTTTCTCACAGGAGATAGTCCTCTATGAAAATCTCCAATACAAGTCCTTCCCACAGGCAACAGTTCTTCACAAACTGCTCCAGAATGGGTCCCTTCAATGGGATTCAGTCCTTCAGAAACAGTCTGGTCTGGTGTGGGCCCCCCGACAGGTCCACAGGTCTTGCCAGGAGCCTGTTCCAGCATGGGCCTCCCATGAGGTCACAGACTCCTTCAGGCATGTCCACCTGCTCTGGCATGGGACCCTTTATGGGCTTCAGGTGGATATTTGGTCCACTGTTAACATCCATGGGCTGCAATGGACAGGCTGCCTCACCATGGTCTTCACCGTGGGCTGCAGGGATATGTCCGCTCTGGTGCCTGAAGCACTTCTCCTCCCTCCTTATTCACTGACCTTGGTATCTGCACAGTTGTCTCTCTCACATGTTCTCATTCCTCTCTCCAGTTGTAATTGCTGTTGTACAGGGTCTTCCCCCCTTAAATATGTTATCAAAGAAGTGCTACCACTGTCACTGATGCTCAGCTTTGGCCATCAGCAGGTCCATCTTGTAGACAGCTGCCATTGGTTTTATTGGATATGGGGGAAACCACTAGCAGCTTCTCACAGAAGCCACCCCCGTAGCTCCCCCACAAACCCATTACAACATACTATATATATAGACACACATATTGATTGTGTTGCTATATTTCATATACATCTATACACACACATACAGGTACAGTGGTTCTCCTTGAACACTTTATGCACCACATATACATAGAACAACTACTGAATATAAGTTCAGCATGATTCTCTAATATCTACATGAGTGAGGAAATGTATCAGACTGTGTTGCAAGTAAAGCCATGAAGCCATGACTTTCAGACTTCTAAGAAAAAGTTTGACATCACAATAAGTTGGCTCCTAAGACAGAGAAGTAGTAAGCAAGTTCTTGCACGGGTGCAAGTGTAACCTGACAAACACAGGTTTTCAGCTCAAGAAAAGAATATGGATTAGAAGAATATTCAGTAGATGCTTAGATTCAAGAGTAATAGAATGTGGCTACAGAACTGGGAAGAAAATGTTCCTGGAGCTTTGGTGTTGAATTAGTTCTGATACTGGAGAGCTAGATCACCACCATGAAAGTTATTTGTGTATGGGAGAACAAAATTAGCATTTGCTATGAAGAAGCCCTAGGACTTTGTGCTGTCCAAGACTGCCATGCTGACTTTATTTTAGGAATTATCTTTAGGACACGAATAAGAAGGCAGTAACAATTTTAGAATAAGAAAATGCCTTTGGTCATTATAGGCAGGTCATCTGTCTACTTCAACTTTATTAAAAACTTTATCCTCTTTAAGTCCTTACTGCCAGTTAGTGACAATTAACATAAATTCAATCAGCCTTCTTCTGCTCTCATTATGACGCTGTAAAAACACGGCAATTCTAGTAATTTCAGTGTGATTTATACCAGCAGAAATGGGGCAAGAATGAGCCTTAATAAGTAGCAGCTTAAGTCTATGTTCTTAAACCACAGTTTATAATGCACAGGTAACAAAATTCCTATAGGGCACATTTGTGATATAAGCTAGTCTTTAAGTTAGTCCAAATGATTAGCAGAGCCTTGTAGGCATCTATAAGGAAGGCAATATAACACAGTAGCTTTAATTATGAGTAAACTAAATATAGAATTGCATTAGTAATTTTGAAATTAAGTGTCATGTTTAATAAAACAAAAGAAAAAAGAAATCAGTGAAAATATTACCATAGTGGTGGTGACATGACAGGGATCACCTTCCTGGGGATTTGGAAGATGAGGTGCTTACAAAATAGATAACCTAAAAATAAAAAAAAATATACTGAAGTGTTTAAATAATAATAAAAAACCCCAACAACCAACAAACAACCTACCACCAAACATTAAAAAACCTTAGGAGACATAAATAATCTGCGTTGCATACAAATACATTTACTTTGCAAATTTAAAAGGGAGTGTAAAGAGAAAAGTCTTTTGTTTCAAACATGGATGTTAGTAAATCTCAGTTTGGTCAAAATTCTTCCTTGTATTTTTCACGCAGTCCTCAATATACTACAGCTTCTCTCTGAGGAAATCTTGATGCTCAGTCCATAAAAAGGAAAAAAAATGTGACAGGAATGACAGAAACCATTGGAGAAAATAATGAATCAGGAGGACAGAAAAATTATCAAAGGAAATTAAATAAAAGTCAAAAGTTGCCATAAGGAAACAAACTCTGCAAATACTATGGGCCTGCATGAAATGTACTACAGATTTTGGATACTATCAACAAAAATCTAGTCCTAAATGTGCTTCATTAAATGATACCAATATGTAAAAATTGTAGCTTAAAGGTACCAGTGAATTAGCAACATAAAGACAAATATGGGAAAACATATAAAGAAAATGTATTTAAACGAAAGATAAAATATAAAAATATACAAAGAAAGCAATCGTTGTAACATGAAGGAATCCAAAATCAGGAAACGCAAGGACTGAAGTCACATTACTGATTTACTGTTTCTGAAAAGATATTTTTGTACAGCTTTTAAGTTTATATATATATATACATACACACATTATCAAGGCACATGTTGAAAGATATTTAGCTGAATGAAGTTGCTTTCTATATGTCCTCTACATCATTCATGGTAACAGCTAAAACCTATATTATGAGCAGGATTGTATTAGAAAGTCTGTTAGCATGGCTAAATCATATGAATCCTCTCCTGCAATACTGGATTTTGTTCCAAACTCTCCTTCTAAATGCTGGTGCAATGCTGGGCAAGTCAATTAAATTATTTTTTTAAATTTTTTTTCACAAATTGTGTGCTTGAATACCTACTTTGGGGCATTCTGATGCAATCTGCAAAAGGCAACTATAACTGAAACCAATAGGATGTCTTTTTTGATCATGCAAATTGCAAAGGACTCTCAAATTGCAACTCGAGGTGCCCCAGGTAATTGGAATCTCCTTTAATAGTCTATGCAACACTATCCTATTCAGCTCAGAAGTATTAAGTGTAGATACAGTCATTAATATCTTTGAAGCATCTGCATATTTTGTAAAAAATGTTAGAGAAGTGACACATGAAAAAACAACACTCATGTAGACTTTGTATACAGTAATAAGTAGAATGGTATTGAATACTAAATGAAAACGGTGTATGAGAAAAAGTGACTGTGACCACATCCTTAAAAATGGTATCCGAGTGTGTACATAGAGCCAAGGCAAAAATGCAAGAGCAACTGTTGTGCTTCTAAAATCAGTTAGGATCACTTGACTTTACAACTTTGGCAAATACTTATATAATTCTGAATATAGTAACTTCCCAATAAAGTAAATCTTATCAAACCAGAGAAATTCTAAAACGAAAAACCTAGCTCCTTCCTCTTGGTTTTTCTGTTAGCATTTTGAAGGCTGAGGGCCTTTCAACCAAGAGACTAGACTACTATTACATTGGTAAATAGTAACAACAGTCAGGAAGACATCAAAGGTCAGCAGAGAGAAGACACACACTTTTTCCTATTGAAATTAGAAGTTCTTTGTTTCACAGCAAAGAACTGTCAAGATTCATTAATTCTTAAATTAATCTTAGGCTGCAAAGAGGACTAGATGAGTTTTGAAGTCACTATCTTTCTTTCCTCACAGGAAAGATAACTGGGTAGTTAGGGGAAGTGAGAAGTTTTAGAACACATTCAAAAAACCTGGACTCTCTCCATCAGTCTTCTGTAAAAGAATACATAATAAATCGAAGGAAACATGTTGAAAAGAGAAATATTTGTCTTGATAGCACTACATTTTAATGGAAATCATAAATACTTCAAGCAGGGTTTCACTGAAGCTATAGTTCAGGTACTCAACATTCCCATTCTTCTTCAGGGATCAGGCTGTGCTAAGGTATTTATCTGTAACAGTTAAAGTTTCAAAGATAAGTGTACCTTATCCATTGGCAGTACTACTAGTCCTAGCTACGATCACTGAATTTTACAAAGAGCTTAACTCCCATTTACAGGCACTAACGAAATAGCCAGATGCCTAGAGTTAGCTAGCATTTGTCAATCCTTTTGGCTGCCATACTCAAATATTTGACAGTGAGTGTCTTGGGGTGACAAAATTCCGTTCTTGGCTGTATAAATCTATGAAGAAACTACATTAATTTAAATTTACACAGCTGTAACAGAGTAAAGAGAAACAACATTACAGCCTTTCAAAGAAAGAATGAAATTAAATACAATCTGAGACAGGCATCTGAATAGCACTCAAAGAAAGGCGTTGTTTAGCAACATTAATCGGGAAAGTATTAGATGGTTAAAAAAAGAACTAGACAGTCTGAAGAACGGTCTAAGTTACAAAAACACAGTAGACATTCTAACGAATGTTCAGGGTCCAGCTTCACATTGTTAGGCGTTGCTAAGTGATTTTCTTTTTGTTCTGTTGTGAATTGGAAAGGACTAAATATTTAAAGTGTTTACTGATTTACTGATAGTTTAGCATTAATCAAGCTGTCCCACATACCATAAACTAAAAAATCTCCCTCTGGGTCAGCAACGGAAACTAAACCAAAACAAAACAAATAAGCAAGCAAAAATACCCACCCCCAAAATTAAAATAATTAAAACCAGAAAAAGACCATTCCAGTGGGGTTAACATAAAGAAGAAAAAGTCATTGAGATTATCTCACTATATACAACC
>WEIS01033427.1:0-22733 GCA_013389965.1 Todus mexicanus | reverse complement strand
AAAAGTACAATAGAGTGGAAACTGGAAACCAGCTATTTCATTCTGCTCTCTCTTTTCAAAGCCAGAAGATGAATGAGACGAGGTGGGAAAATAGTGAGTGACTTGTCCAGTGGACAGCCCTTGGAAACTAAGACTCCGAAGTTTCTGTTTTAACAGGCTAATTTGACAGGAGCATCTCTCCAGTCTGGTGCTAATACTTTGAGTACCAAGACATTTCTACATTCTTTTTCCTTTTCTTTCAACTTAGAGACAGTGAATAACACATCTTACAGGCACAGCAGGATGTGCATCCCCTAAGATTTCCTTCAGCCTAGCAGGCTATAGATTTGTAGTGTAGGTAGGAGTTCTGATAAATACACAGCCCATTAATATGTAAGGGAACAACACAGAGGATCGGACTGGCTGTTCACCAAGTTTCTCTGAGATGACTTCAAGCAATTACATTATTATTTTTTTTAAACATTAATTTCTCATCATTTGTATGGAGAGATCCCCTTATTTATACCAAATTCTTTTCTCCCCTTCCAACTCTAAAGTCACTTTTAAAAAAAAAAATGACCCAGTGGCAAGTAGCTGACCTTATTGTTTAAATTGCTAATTTTATTGTCCTGAAGTGGAGCTGTGCTTGCTTGGAAGATGTATCACATTTCTTCATGTTCTGCTAAAATGGCTCATTATATTTCTTAAGATTTTATTTTACAGTTCACCATTTGTGTGGTTTCTGAGAGTGTATGTATATAATTTTTGTTCTGCCATTTGCTCAAAATGGGTCCGTAAAGATGCATACACAGAGGCAAAAATGAGTTGGTCAGTAATTTCTTTTATAGGAAGCAATATCTTTAAAACACCTTAAAAATGTTTTCTTGCCTCTGTTATTTCGTTTCTTTTTTCTATACATATACATTTATACACACAAACACAAAGTAGTTAACGGTATTGGCTCTTCAATACACTCACAGATGCCTGTGATTTTATTTTTTTTTTAACTTTTGCTATTTATCAGAGAAAACACTGCCACTCTTGCGAAAATAGAAACTTATGTCACCACTAAAGAACTAAAAATGTCAAGGGGACCATAAAAGGAAAATAACACAGTTTGTTTTGGAAATTGTTCCATGACAACTTCTGTAATCATTTTGACAAAACTTCTGTAAACTGAAACCTTTGTACTTTCTCAATCGAATGAGCTCTGAAGGCACAATGCATCACTGGAAATAGAAATTAAACAGACTTGTTTATTTATTTATTTATTCTGAAGAAGCGGCTCTGCACTCTGTGCCTCCAGAGTAAAGACATTCAGTGAAACAAACAGGGAATTTTCCTGTGTGATTTATTACAATGTGCACCACTTCTTTGGCTTTTTATCCTTTGAGCTTCTCTGGAAGCAAAACAGATCTAGCTCCTTTGCATACTAATAAATATTGGTGTTGCTTGTAATTATTCAGTGGTTACAGTAGTATTCCTTTGAGATGAATCATTGCTACATTATTTACTTTTCTGTGTTTAAATTATTTTGAACCTTTAGTTCAACTAGAAAGGCAATAGTGGTGGTGTGGTGTGTACAACCTTGGTATTTTTTCCATCTGTAATGCAAGGATTGAAGCAGCTGTTTAGGACCCAATTGTCTGGAACTGAAAGTCACTTTACAATATTTGGATAAGCAAATGTATATACCTGGTGTAAAAAAAAAAAAAAAAGGATATTTATCTCCTTGAATGTCCTCTCCAATGGCTTTAGTAGAAGTCAGAGATCAACCTCTGGAGTAGACAAAATCAGAATGTTAAAACCTGCCCTTGTCACGAGTTATCATAAGTATCTTGTTAAAGAGTTTAAATTGTTTCATCAGTTACAAAGATGAAAATCAATTTATCCTGCCCAAACCCAGAAATTCTTTACAATCCCTTTTTATCCCATTCAGGATTTCCTGCAAGCCAAGAGGATGAAGTGGGCTGCTAGAAAGTGTGGATGTTAGCCTAGAGCTCCATCTGGTTCAGAGGGAGCTGCAGCGGTTGCAGAGCAAGGACTAGCAGGGGCAGGACAAAGCCAAAACCAGAATTGATTACGAAACTGGTTTCAGTTCAGCTGAAATTTACTTGAACACGAGGCCAGTTATGATCTCAAAACAGGTCCTGAAGCAAGAAGAAAAGAAAGGTGAATAAGTACATGCTATGATTTGATGAAACCCCAACTTTCAGAAAGGAAAACTTGAGTTTATATTCTTTAAATCAAAGCAATGTGTTGATTTGTTAATGACATGTAATGACATGTAACAACACCTGGTGTAAACTTTGGCTGTTCAACCTCTTATTTCTTTTCAACTGTTGTTCAGCTGTCTGCCAAGAGAGGGAGCCACATGCATTCCCCCACTGGAACCAAGATCACTCGAGAGAACGAGCAGAAAAGCAGCTCAGGTTTGACTGTAGAAATGAATAGAGGTTTGTGCAAATTAGTTTTATTCCCCATCCCTGGAATTCCGTGTTCATCTCTAATTTTTACTTCATAAAAGAAGTTGACTTGATCTGACATCTGGAGAAGTCTATTCTGTGTTAACTTCTACAGGCTGCATTAATAGACAACAGTTTACTTGTTTTTCTTTTTAGAGAAGATTAAATTTCTTTTAATGATGATAAATTCATTGAAGGCATTGGCAGGGTGAGAACAGCATTCAGCTGAGAAGTCAGCTCTATTCCATCAACATCTGTTTCATCTGCGTTTAGTACTCTACTTTCAGGGCACTGTACTCATGAATAGACCCTGAAATATAAACAATTGCTGATCATGCTGCTGGCTCTGATAACGTAACTCATAATGGTGCCCTAATTACTTACATTATAAAACTGTCAGGTCTGGAACATTTGGTCTCTCAAGGCAGTTCTCCAATTAATCTTTTCCTTTTTTATTAGAGATCTTGTTATGTGATTGTCTTTTGGGGAGGATGAGAGAGCTTTGTGTTATAGTAGGGTTTTTTTAAAGCTTTCACTGATAATAGAGCAAGAAGACTTCAGTTAACAGGACTGTTGTTAACTACCTTTTTTTTTCTTCTCCTTCTTCTTCTTCTTTTTCTTCTTCTTTTTCTTCTTCTTCTTCTTCTTCTTTCTATTGCAGCATCTGAAAGAATGTAGGCTATACTATTATTACTAGCTTCAGAGGGAAAAACCATATAACATCCAAGTCTGGAAGGGATCTTGAAAGATCATCTGGTCCAACCTTCTGTGGGAAAGGCAGCCTAGATGAGATTATCCAGCACCTTCTCTAGTCATGTTTTGAATACCTCCAGTGATGGGGACTCTACCACATACACAGGGGAGGTTGCTCCAGGGACTGCTTGTTCTCACTGTAAAAAAAATTCTTTCTTGTATCAAGATGAAACCTCTCCCAGTGCAACTTGTACGTATCACTCCTTGTCTTCTCCATGTGGCTCCTTGTGAAGACAGCCTCTGTTCTCTCTGTAGCTGCCCATGAAGTACTGGAATGTTGTGAAGAGATCCTCCCAAAGCTTTCTGTTCTCCAGACAAAAAGAATTAACTTCTTCAGTCTCTCCTCATTGGGCAGGTTCTCCAGCCCTTTGATAATCTTCATGGACTTCCTTGGAGCCCTCTCCAGTCTATCCACATCTTTCCTGAATTGTAGGGACCAGAACTGGGCACAGGTGCAGCCTGACAACCACCGAGTAGAGCAGGATAATGGTGTTTCTATCTCTGCCAACAGTGCCCCTGCCCAGGATCTGATTTGCCTTTGTTGCTGCAATGGTGCACTGCTGACTCATGTTCATCTGCTTGTGCACCAGGACTGGCAGGTCCCTTTCAGCAAGGCTGCTCTCCAGCCACACAGATCCAAACTTGCACTGTGCTCTGGTTGTCTCATGCCAGGTGCTTGACCTTGCTTTTGTCTTGGTAAAACATGTAGTTCTTGTCAGCCCGCTCTTCCAGCCTGTCCAGGTCTGTGGGAAACTTTGCCAAAGTCCAGATGAACAGTATCTACTGCTCTCTCTGTCAACGGAAAACATTATTTTGTTGTAGAAGGTGATCAGGTTAGTGTGACGTGATTTGTCTTTGGTAACTCTGGTCTGGAGTTTCTCAATCACCTGCTTCATTTGGTTTTTAATAGTTTCTAGGAGACTTTGTCCCATTACTTTCCCAGACACTGAAGTATGACTAATGGGCCTGTAGTTTCCTGTGTCCTCTTTTGGACCTTTCTTGCAGATGGCTGTGATGTTTTCCCTCCTCTAGTCTTCAAGCACAGCCCCTGATCCCCACGCCTTTTCAAGGATGATAGAGAGTGGCCTTGCAACAATGTCAGGCACTTCTTAGTGCCTTGGGATAGATTCCATCCTGGCTGATAGTCTTTCGTGGGCTATTTACTTGCTGTGTTAAAAATTGTTAAAGAGAAAGCAGCAGGCTGTAGTATGGTGCCAGTAATACTACTATAGGAAGATGACAAAAGCTAGAAGTAAATTTTATTCCATACTTTATTGCTTTGATTTTCATAAGACTCCTGCTGGTGGATCCTTTAACCAATGTGATCATGCACTGAAACAAAGAACATCTAATGTCTAGGATGCTTTATAAGAAATTCTGCTTTTCATAGACAGCAATTTCATGGCTGTTCTCACAAATGTCAAGTATACCAGTTCTTATAGCTTGCCTTGGAAGGAGCAGGATGGCTGAGCACCATCCCTAGATCGATACAGCAAATGGTGTATCATTATTCTACTTGCTCTCTGACAGAACTGAGTGCTCCATCAGGCTGTTTCGCAATACACATCCACCCAAATTCCTTGGCTACTCTTCATTCGCTTTAAAGTCTCTGTGCACGCAGCCCTCAAGTTGCTGGCAGAATGAATGCAATACCTAAGTACAGATAATGAGAATATTTTGCTTTTGGACTATTGTTGTCTCAAATCTAAATGCTGTAATCAGTAATTGTAAACATAGTAACAACATCAAATTAGGTTGCTTACTACAGGACATCCCATTTGTAAAGTGATACCACGAATTTCTTCCCCGGACAGTGCTCGAGGCCTCTCTGTGTCACAGACTTCATGGTACTTCTGGCAGCTGAGACACCAGCAGAACTGCACAGCTACAGGCCTGTCGCCTTTGATCAGTGCATTCTCTCACACTTGAAAATGTTTATAAACACCTTTAGGTACATAATGGTTAGTTACTAGATTTCATTTGCTCAAACTTATTAAATATATGCACGCATGTGAGCCTCCTATCACTCTTGCAAAAGACATCAGAAATTCTGAGCTATTGTCAAGCTGCTGAGAGAATTCAATCAATTGAGACCGTTTTGTTTTCTTTGCTTTCGATGTCTACCTAAAAGTGTACTGAGGGTAACGCAGCCTTTCATTCAGCACTGCTCCAACCGGCTGATCAAGGGGGCCGGTGAGGACCTGATTCTCCAGCAGAAAGGGGCTTGTGTGAGCCAAGAAGGTTGGAGAGCCCTCCTCTCCTGATAAAATCAAAGAGATAGTCCTTGCTCGAATTTTTGTGACTGAGGCCAATTTCCTGCCATCCTGCAGGTCTCTCCTTTTCCTCCTCTTTCAGCTTAACCTTGATCCTCTAGGTAAAATAATAATCCAGGACCCAGTGAAAAGATGGAAGGATGCCCTCAGTGCCCTTTGCATCTCCCCTTTTTTCCACCCACATGAGCACACAATCAGAGCCCCATGAACTTTGTTACATGAATGAACATTTTCTTCTGGTGTTCTTTTTCTCCTTCTTCTTTCCTGTGTTTATGCTGAAAATGGAAAAAGAATCTATTTAAATCGATTTGAAATAATGTTTCCTTCATAATTTTCATTGACAACACAAAGTCTGAAAGATATAATTCTGACTTGAATGAAGAATTCTATTTGATAGCATTCTTTTCCCTCCTATGAAGAGACCAAATTCACCTGTGGAAAAAAGAAAAGAAAGAAGAAAATAAAGGAAAGAAAATCAAGGTCTTGATCCTTAAAACGACTGTTGCTGCTGTTCCTTTTAACCAAAATCTCCTCTGTGAAATGAGATGTGCAAGAGGTCTAGTACTTTCCCGTGCCTGAGGGAGGATGGATCTCCCAACGTGTAGCAAAGAAAAGTGTCCTGCTCACAAAACAATCAGATAGAATGGGAGGGAAAGGTCTCCTTCCGTCTGTGTCGCTAGTACTGGTTTAATTTACGTAAAATAAGAAATTAATGTTTAAGTGTCTGCTCAATTCAAAGTACGGGTTTGAACCAAGGTGTGTTGCTTCCAAAAGTGTGCACCAGCTTGGATTATTATAGTATGATCTCTCTCAATCTTTCCACAAGTAAATGCTTCATTTTTCTTCTGAGTAATGAAATGCTTACTGAGAAAAAAGGAGCTAGAAAATCATTGTGCCTCGTTCCTGTTGAGTATCTAAGCCACCAAACTAGGAAGTTAACCTTTTCTATCTGGTTCAGTGATTTTTAAGCTATTTTAGATATAATGGAGATTCTGGTATAGTGTAATTTTGCCGAAGTCTGGGTCTGTAGGCACAATGCCTATGCCTCTAGTTGTGAAGTAGAGGTTCAAGATCGATCAATTCTTTTTCACTCTGCAAGTCTTTAGATTCTTAAAAATAGCTTGCAGGAAAAAAAATTAATCTTGCCAGGTTTAGAGAATGACAGTACTAGGATTTTTCTCCTTGTGTAAATCTGGGGTATATAAAAGATGACGATGATAAAAATGTTGTTACATGTTGTGGATTCAGGAATCTATCTACAATATACTGTCTTCTGTTCAGTGCAGTTCTAATGCTTTAATTCACCTTGTTTGTAACTACTGTTTCCTTTATAAATTATTATAAACCTGAAAAGGTGAGCTATTTTTTAAGCGTAATATAACCAGTATTACCTTATTTCAAAGTCTAATACAATCATGAACACACCATAACTTGTGGATGATTAAATTGCAAATTGTGGGTGTCCACCAGGCAACTAAATATATTAAATTTGTGCACCTTCATAACTCATCCTCATATACACTGTATATTTTCCAGGATCATGCGAAGATGTGCTTGTTCTGCCTGAGGAACATTCTATAGTATTTATGGTTTATCAGATGTACAGAATATCTTCTTCAAGGAGACACTCATATATCATTTGAACTTCAGTAGTTATTACATTGTTTTAATGGAAAAACGTTATAAATGAATGAGTTTTATTCTCTCTGCAACATTTATATTTTTGAACACGGCTTTCTCAATGCTGTTATTTTTTGTTCTATGAGAACATGAACTTCTTGTTTATTGCTCACTGATTTTATAAAGATATCTCATTTTCTCCTTGGAGAGCTATAAAGAAAGAAGGTCAAAAAGCAGAGGCTAAATAATCAGAGTGCAGTCTCACAGAAGTTTTGTGAAATAAATGTGACACCTGTTAAAAAACTGAAATCAAGGTAACCAAGACAAACACTTTGCCTCTGATTTGTCATTGTAATTGAATGTGAGGAATAGAATCTATAGAGAAATTTTGAAAATGGAGGGTTTGAGTTACCTGGCTTAATCCACATGGGGAATATCTGCCGTTTTTATCAACTTAGACTGTGGGCTCATTAAATAAAAAGACTGACCCTACTTATCTTATAAACAGATAGATCCCCAAGAAACTGATGTTTCAGTGTGTGTTGGTACAGCAGAGAGCTGCTTCCCTGTAACCCTGTGCTGAACTCATGTCTCTGATACTGATCTCATCTGAGTGATGATGCTGAAGGTGCAACCTTATAGAATCATAGAATGGTCTGGGTTGAAAGGGACCTCTAAAGGTCTTCTAGTCCAACCCCCAATGGAAAGAAAATAAACAGGTATCACCTTATCTTCCTATTTTGAGGTGCTTCATTCATATCGGTTTCCTTTCTTATGCACTGCTATATTTGTGATTCCCGACTGACTCCTAAGAGCCCAGAGTAAGGAAGTAATCCTCAGGCATTCCTATTATAGATACGTCTTTACCTACAGAATTTTTCTTGTGCTTTTTGCTTGCCCTCTGGGACATGGCATTCCTGACATGAAATGTCAGCTTCCCCACACTGCCCCAAGGCAGCAGCATTGTAGAGTGTAGAAATGTTCTCTGTATATGGGCTGGGATCTTGTGACCCATGAAGATCATTGTGTGCTCCTCTCAGTGCCTAGGAAAGCAATTCTAACACTATGAGTAGCTAAAGAAGCGTTGGGGAATTTAAGGCCTTGGGCAAGAGTGCTGATAGAGACAGATTTATTTCTGCATTAAATTTTAAAAATGGTTGTGTAGTCCAAGAGAAGGGCAAAAACCCCCAAATGCACATTAAACCACCATCATAAAGCTACAGTGTGTTAACTGAACTGGTAGTCCTCACAGGGAAGTGTTATTTGAATTAAGAATGTAGGTAGCAGAGAGATGCAGCAATGTTCACAAAGTACTTGTGACCTAGCAGAGGCTGTGAATTGACAGATCCCGAGATCATCTGCAGATGAAGTGGAGCCTTTGTGGCATAGACTGGGACGGGAATAAGTCAAAGTAGTGCTGGCCTTGTTTCTTTCCTGTCACAGGTTGAAGAGGTGAGGGTATTTTTGATGTCTTCTCCAGAGAACTTAATATTTGCTTTATCTTTTGTTTGTCTTTTATATAATTGCACTGGATAATATTGCAAAGTCGTATAAAATTAAAATTAAGTTTGAAATAGGTTTTGTTAATTACAGTATTTAACTGTTGTGGTTATTGTTTCCTAGGAGATTAATGAGGTGAATTATTGTAACATAATTAAACTACGGTATATCTAATCTCTTACATACCCTTGTGGTTTGCTGTTATTCGAGTATCACTTGAAGGTTAATTTCACTTAGCTGGTATATATTTGACTTTGGCAATACAGTTTATGTCAAAATATGTTTTTAATTATATTTGAAAGTCATTAGGCAATGGCTCTGCCAAAATTATCACTGTAAGCTTTACTGGTGAAGGTAAGGCCATCAGAAACAGCAAAATCAGCAGACTCACATAGACACACAGACCGAATATTGACATAAAAGCAAAAGTTAACATATGCTGCCACTTGAACGGTGTCTGCTGAAGGTTAACCCTTCTCTTCTGACTGCCCGCCCCAATACATGACAACTATTGAATGAATCAAAGTTGAATAGCACAAAGATTTAATTAACGTGAAAGATACAATTATATGTGCAAAGCTGCAAATCCAGGAATCCAAAATCTCCCCTAAAATGTTTTCAGCTGAAGCCTTTTGCTAGGAGTTAATGAATTCCTCGTTTTGCAGTCAGAGGCTGTGCCTGAGGCCATTCACATCAGCTAAGGGGCTGTTGTCTGCGGTACTTTGGTAGGAAATCCTATTGTCTTGGCACATAAAAATTAGAAACATACAGCAATATCTTTACAGGACAAGATTGGACTATAGATTCATTAAAGCATGCCTTTCCACCCCAGAGAAACAGATTAGTTTATAAACCTTCATATTTTTTAATCCCCCGAAACCAACCTTCCTCCTCCTCAGCAAAGAACTCAGCTTCAGCTTAAATTCACTGTTCCTCATTTATCCTCATGCTGGATTTACTTAAAGACTGGATACTCTGGGTTATACTATGATAGAAAAGCTACCATGTTTTTTGCTGTATTGGTTCCAGACAAAGAGAGTTTCTACACCGGGTTTTTTTTGCTTTCTTTTCAGTAATCCTTAGAAATTATCTTTTCTACACTCTTTTTGATTTCCTCTAAGCCATGGTGCTAAAGATTCGAGTCTATTATTTTCTCTGTCACATTTCGTCCCCATGTAATTTGGAAAAAAACTAAAATTCTCTCTCCAAAATTGTAGCTCAGTATAGAATCAAACCAATATGAGACCCTCTAAAAACAATTAAAATTCAACTGCATATAATTTAATAATTATAATTTTCATCTGAATTACGGAAGTCCAAGTATTAGTGGTTACAGTTTGGAGTCCAGAGGTTGGCTCATTTCTGGACAGAAATCACAAATCTTTGATGTCCAAACCCCATAGCATTCTTGAGCATGTAAACTATTATAATCTTGAGCATTTTAATCTATTTTATTTTTTGAGATTTATCAATGAATATTGACACAGGGAAACTGCTCTATAATTTTCTTGGTCATTGCTTACCATGGCTGTGATCCTCTTCAATGATGTCCCATTGTGCATTTCTAGAATAATTACCACTTTTTCTGTGTACTTTTCATGATAAATGCTCCACAACTTGTTTGCATTTTCTGTGTAATTAATTAGAAGATGATTTTTCTGTTAAATACAATACTTTCTTATTTTTCCCACTTTACACATATTCTCTGTGGTCACTTTCCAGTGTTGTGGAATTACTTTAGATGCCTGCTCTCACTGGGTTTTGGAGTGGAGCATGTGAGCCACCTGTAAGATTATAAACCTACTTTACACAGGTCATTCTGAAATTGTTTGCTTTTCCTTCCCTGTTTCTGTGCCATCAGCAAATTTAATAATTTAAAACATAACATTTCCAAGGTCACGGCCCCAGAAAATAATTTCAGCTTGTCAGTTGTAAAGTTCCCAGCAGCTCCAGTTCTCTTCTCTGCACTCACCAGCTGGCCTGTTTCTTTCTGATATGCGTCTTTGAATCTGCTTGAATTTGTTTTGTCAGTCCTTTGCAAAAACATGCTCACCACCTTTTCAAATCAATCTGCTTTGTGGCACAGTATCAAATGCTTTTCTGAATTCCAGAGAAATTGTCCATTACATAGCTATTGTCTCCAGGTAGGGAACATATTAAAAGAATTCAAGTAAATTTATCTGTCATGACCTCCTTTTTTCTCTGTATTCAGCCTGCTCTCATGGTCTTCTAAGTCATGCATTTCTAAATCTAGTTTAATAATTTTCTGTCTTCTGCATAACTGAGAGCAGGATAAGAAGCTTGGGCCTTCTAGGGTCTCAGAACGTTTTAAATTAAAAAGAATTGCATTAAATGCTACTCCAGTTCTCTTACAACTCTCTCCCTTACTTAGTAAGTTATCAAAAATTCTGCCGAGGGCTTTTCTTTTTCCCCTTACCTCTTTTCCACAGATTTCTTGGTTGTAATTCAGTAGGCCTGCAGCTTTGTCAATGTTTAATAGTCATAATTGCCTAATTAAAGTATCAGCTCTGGTAGACCAGAAGCCTTCTTTCTCCACTGTGTTTCCAGCTTTCAGGAGCGTGTTCACGACTTCTGTCAGATACTCTCTTCCTTTGTGTATTCATTACAAACTGTCTATAAAGATATGAGTAATCTGTCTCTTTATTTTAAAAATTGCTGTGCTCAAAGGTATTTGCCTCTCTCTTTCTTGTTCAGACTACAAGGGAATGAACAGAAAACCCCCAAAGTCACACACAGAAATTGCTATTACCATGGAATGGTGCAAAGCTCAGGCATTTTCTTCGCATTTCCAGGAAAAATACAAACTGTATAATAACGGCAGATGTATACTTGAGAGATGGAACTGTACCCTTGAGGAGCAAGTGTAACCTGTGGTGATAAGAAGGGGGGGAGATAATTTATGTTAATTGGCAATAAATTAAGTCAAATTCTGCAAGGTGAGTGTGTTTTGCCTGTGACAGTAACTGGTGAGTGATTTCCCTGTCTTTATTTAGACACATGAGTTTTCTGGCTCTCGTTCTCTTTGTTTTCTCTGCTGTACCGCAGGGGGCTGCGGGACTGGCTGAACAGCTGGGTGGGGGGCTGGCTGCCAGCTGCTGGGGGCCCAACCCACCACAATTACTTATCTCAAAGTGTTAACAGCAGGTGACTGGAAGTAAATGTATTGGGTGTATTCTATGGACCATGTATTGCTTACCTTGGCGTTCCTACTGGGAGCTGCAGTTCTGTGTTATCCCATTCCTACAGAGCTAAGAGGTTCCGTTTAGTGACGTGTGTTCCTCATAGAATCACTTAGGTTGGAAAAGACCTTTAAGATCAAGTCCAACCATTTACCCTACACTACCGACTCTATCACTACACCATGTCCACAGGCATCACATCTATACAACTTTTAAACATATCCAGGGATGGCAATTCCCTGTCTGCCTTGTCCAACATCGGATATCCATCTCTTGGTTAATAGGGAACTAACATGTGTTTACAGGTGCACCCATGCTGGGAAATGTAGCTTTGGAGTTTTTGTGTGTTAAATACATGGCCAGACGTTGAAACTGTTGACACAAGTGCTGTATTTACATAGTGTTTCCTGCTCTTCTTGAATCTTGCAGAATTTGTCAAACTTGACTGCACAAAAATGAACAAAACAGCTACTTGAAAAACCATTTTATTAACCTGAGCTTTCCTCTTAGGATGATATTTGTTCTTTAGCGTTCTTTTACGGTGTACTAGAGGATTCAACCAGTTTCCTTCTTACAGAGGTTAGAAAGAAGACTTCCTCAGTGGGCATGATAGGCTGTAATTAAGCACTTGGGGAATGTGTATCCAAAAGGCAGTTCCNCTCAGGGCAAAGCTGAAGCTGCCAAGGCCAAACCCAGCGAGGAAGAGTCCCGAAGCCGAGAGAGCAGCTCGGGCTCAGGGAAATGAAAGATGAAGGGCAAAATGGTGAAAGGGCCAAGAGAGAAGAGGTGAGACCCTCGTGATCCCTCAGCTTTATCCCGAATATGACGTCTATGGGATGGAATCCCTCGTTGGCTAATTTAGGGTCACCTGTCCTGTTCACTCCTCCCTGAAGGTGCAGCCTTTACTTTCTGCATCCCCCAGCGTGGAACACAGAATCTAGCAGTGACCTTGGTTTGCATACTAATCCTTGGTGCTAACTATAAACATGGAGCATTATCACTGCTAGAAGCAGACTCTCTGCAAAAACATGCTGCTAATTTCAGACAGACTTAGCTGAAAAATAAAAATCCTAGAACAGAATTGTTCTGTTCTAACCCAAACCAGGACAATATGTCATCTTACACACAGGACTTTGGTCTGTGACACGGGGCCACCTCCGTCATTGAACGGACGGTGATAAATTGAGGCAAAATGACCTTTAAATTACTTAGCCTTGGTAATTGTCAAAGTACTATATGAACAGTTTCTAGCATATACAGTAGCTTTACAAGATAGAGTAGTGGATCAGGAAGAGCTTCAGAGTACTATATTCAGTATGATTTTTGCAGCAGTGTTGTTTTCTAGCACCTGATTTTTTAGTTCATATGAGGGAAATGCATTTTTTTGAAATCAGGGATGTGGACCACATTAATGCCACCTATAAATGATGCAAGCAGAATAAAACTTAATTGCATGAAATGCAATGGAATTTGGGGCTAACAGAATTTTCAGGTAGAAACTAGGATCTCATAGAATTAAAATGACAGAAGGAGAGAGGCCTGGCTCCACCGAAATGGTGCTCTGGACAGAAGGCAGCTGAGACTGGATATATATGGAGAAGAGCTTTTCAGCTTTCTAGGAGTACTGGGGACAACCAAAGTAAAAGATAGACCAGAGGTCCAGTATGACTGGTTAGAGGAGGAAACTACTGGTAAAGGCAGCCAGACTAAGGAGTAAGGTGCTGGCATAACTTAGGCATTAGAGCATTCTTGGAGACTGCTGCAGCAACACTCACGTGCTCGCCCATAATCACATACCTCAGATGGATAGACGAGATTTCAATGGAGTCAGCAGTGTTTGCACGGGGGCAGAGATTTTATTGCCTGCCTGGGACCTTCTTTTAGAGCTGGAGGATCAGGTGAGCACAATGCAAGAGGAGGCAGGGCAGGAGGATGAGGTTTAAGGCTGTTGTTGTATGGAGTGTACGTGGTGGGATGATTCTACTGATATTACATCTAACTCGTGTTGGTTCATTTCTTGTGGCTGTTGAGTGAATAGCAACCCTGGAGGCATGATTTACAAATGTTGGTAAGAAACTAAAAAGGCTTCCACTTCTAACTATCTTCACAGTCATTCCCCTGGCTCAGGAAACTTGCTGTTTCATGAGGTGGGCAATGGTTACAGCAGACAAAGAAGCAGGGGCAAGGCTTTTAGTTCAGTCACACCTGCCTTATTCCCAATATTTTCAAAAAGCTATATCAGTTTTGCACCATACAGCTAGTTCTGGAATCAGGGCTTTCCATGTGAAAGCTGCCTTAGGGCTGGAAGAGAAGAACAATAGCTAATGAGATAGAAAAGTACATCAGGGCCACTACTCAGACACTGCCTCTTCCCTTGCCTTTCAGATTTCTCCAAACATCACTACCAAGCAGCATAAGTGGATGTAGCATCTCTGTTTCTTAATGCCACAGGAGTTAATGATGGTATCTGTAAATGTTTCAGAGGAAAAATACTTATATGGGAAACACTTAAAATAATAGTCTTTCAAATTTTCTAAAGCAATCATTACATTTTAAGGAAATACATCTTAGCCCTTAGAACGAAAAATAATATCCCAATCTCATCAGATAGAGGGGGGTTTTTTATTATTATTTTATTTCTACAGTTGTTGGATAATCAACAGCCCTATTTGCTATTTATCTGCTTCCTAAATTTTAACAAGTAATTCTGCTTATAATTGTGACACTTCATAATTTTGTAAAAAATTGGCACCTGCTGTGTGTAGGATAATAGCACAATTCAACAGGCAGTGTAGGAGGAACTAATTTTCTGCTCATTTTATCTGGAAATGTCTGACTTGTAAGTGGAGTTGCCCTCCTGTTAAAATTCAAAATTACTCTCGATGTAGAAAAATGGGAGCAGAGATTTTTACTTGTGTAACAAGAAGAAAACCTCAAATAGATGTGATTGCAGAGAGGAAAGAATTAAAAAATAAGGTGAAAAAGAAAAAGGAGTTGTTTTCATAGATTTTATCTGTGATGCCAGTCAATTGGAATGAAGTTGCTGTAAGATCTCTGAGCAAATAAATGGTCACTTTTCACCTATGATGAAATTTGCCCTTTTGAGGAAAAAAATGACGTATATGGCAGTTCTTCATCTAGTTAGCAACTGATTGTAGCTTTGGTAATTCCATTTGCACGCTGTACATCATGCTACCACCTTCTGAAAATGAAGGCTAGATCCCAAGCTTCTTGTCCTAACGTTGAGCAGGCCAGGAGCAGAAAGGATAACAGTTACTGCTGTAGTTCCTGAGGCTGACATCAATGGTGGGCAGATGTATATACCCTGTTAAACCCATATTCTGTATTATGATTGTGATCTTAGGGCTTGGAACAGAGCAAGGAGAGGGCAAGGCTGTCAGCATTCTCCAGAAGGCAAAATTTTGTCATCCCTTGTGGGGCACGTGGTGGAGCCTTAGAGTTGCAAATTGTAATTGACTGACAAAGACAGTCAGAGAACTTGGAGAGAACAAAGCAGGGGAATCCTCCCCCTTCCTTCTGCTCCTAGTAAAAAGAGCATAGGAAGGATGTTCTCTGCCATTTTTCTGCAGGGCAATTTGAGAACCCAGGATGGTGTCCAAGAGCTGGAGCAGAGCCTTAGCAGGCAGGGGAGCTGGAGGAAAAGGAATTTCCTTACCCGGGTTGCTTCAGGGCTTTTTTACACAGATGCTTGTGGCTGATGAGCTGGATCTTTCCTTGTGCCAGAGGAATTGTCAGCCTGGTGAAAATGTGTAGCACTGGACCCAAGGCTCAGCATATGCTACAGAGGAGAAAAACTTTCTGTGGTGGAGTTTGCAGCCCCAGCATTGGCAGAGCAAAGGTTTTTCATTGCCAAGGAGCGCTCAGGAGGAGGAAGTCAAGGGAACAGATTTCCCAGTAAGTGTTAAAATCAACAAAATCACAGCAACTTCAGTTGTTGCACATTTACTGTTTATCTGCTTGAGACCCAGGCAAATTAGCAGCAGCCATCTCATTTTTGTTTCTTGCAGATTATTCTCTTGTGACTTTTAATTAAAGCTTCCCTTAGGCACAGAGGAACCATTGATGATCTTTTTTTTTCCTTTTTTTTTTTCTTTCTTCTTTTCACCAGATCATGTTCACTACAGAAGGAAGTGGCAACAAGATCAGCAGGGATATTTACTATAAAATCAACATTTCACATAAAACGGATTTTAAATGTAGTCAAATAAACATTCCCTTCCCCCTCCTGAAAAGCCCTATGGCCAGGCTTAATAGTGTTTCATGTATTTTGAACTGAATAACTTGTGTTGCATCTCCCATTCCTGCACTATTCAATTTTTACTGGGAATGTGATTACATTGAAATGAGACTCCATCAGAGAAATAAGATATTGGATGGGCAGTAGACCAAGGCGAATTTCTGCGCAGTTTGCATAAATATTTTCCCAATCATAATAGCAGAACTTGAGCAAAAGAGTGAACCTGTCTGATTGCAAATTCTATGCGTGGTTGCTGCAAACACCTGGTTTGCCAGAGAATCAGCAGGTTGTTTCCTGTTTACCTGCAAATAAATTTGATACAAAAAGAGGTCAAATGAGTACAATGTGATTCCAACTGCAGGGCGGGAAGTTTTTGAGCCACTAATCAGTATGTCTATGCAGATCACAATGTATTCATGCACCTTTTAGGCCTCTTGATGCCAGCAGAAGACGTCACCACTGTTAGCTGATGTGAGACACCCCAGCAGCGGAGCGGGCGTATGGTGTGGGCTGGAGTGTGTAGCACAAGGTAAATGAGATAGTCCTAGTAATTCCCTGTTGTTGACTGGAGTAGCGTTGACATGTCTATTAAAACCAGTCAAATTGCAGGGGGCTTTAGAATAGGGACCAACGTGGAATGCTCAGAAGTAGTAAATTTTTTGAAAATCCTCTTCCAGCTACAGAGAAGCTCTTCCTGCTTTCCAAGGCAATGAGTTCCTTTGCATATAGAGCTTTCCTGCAGGTGCAGCTGCAGTTGGATATCATAGAATCATAGAATTGTCAGGGTTGGAAAGGATCTCAAAGATCATCCAGTTCAAACCCCCTGTCATAGAGAGGGACACCTCCCGCTAGAGCAGGTTGCTCAGGGCCCCATCCAGTCTGGCCTTAGAAGGCTTCCAGGGACGGGGCTTCTACCACCTCCCTGGGCAACCCATGCCAGCGTTCTACCACCCTCATGGCGAAGAACTTCTTCCTAATGTCTAATCTGAATCCGCCCAGCTCTAGTTTTGCTCCATTCCCCTTAGTCCTACCACTACCTGACATCCTGAAAAGTCCCTTCCCAAATTCCTTGTAGCCCCCTTAAGATACTGGGAGGCCACAATAAGGTTTCCTTGCAGCCTTCTCTTCTTCAGCCTGAATAACCCCAACTCTCTCAGTCTGTCTTCGCAGGAGAGGTGCTCCAGCCCTCTGATCATCCTCATATGTACTGCTGAAGGGCTAGGTCACAGTCCAAGTATATTTTATTTATGTTTCTAGTGCATGTAGAGAAACACTCAAATTATTTGTATGTTTGCATATATACTTCAGATGGCCACAGCCAAGAGCTTATCCCAGCTCATCGGTATGTGCTGCACAGCTGAAGATGTTTTTTCTCATTTAACGTTTTCGCATAGAACTGAAGAAGTCTGAGAGACATAAATTCTTCCAGTTCTTTACAGAATTAATGATATTTTTGTAGCTGTTGTTAATCACATGATAATATTAATATTACTATTGGCTTCAGTCCAATGATCTCCTTGAATATCATTGCATGGCTGGCTGGCTGCTTGGTGTGTGTTTCAGAAAAATGAGAAATAGGGTTAAAAAAAATAAATTAGCTTTTCTTTTATTTACTTATTTCTGAGCAGAATGTATTTTCTTCAGATCCCCAAAGAACAGCCTTAGATAGGTCATGTTTTTCAGATATTTTAGCCATTGATGAAATGCAGAGACAAATCATATACTTCTGCACCCCAAAATGGACTTGGATTTGAAGTTATCTTTTTCTGCTTTTATATAATGGGTATTCCTTCACACAAAACACTTTTTTTTTTCTTTTTTTCAGATGAATATTCTGTTAATTTGATTTAGAGTCTGCATACAGGCTATGTGCATTACAGTTATTCAGTATTTAAAAAAAAAGAAAAAGAAAAAAAAAGGAAGGATGGAAGAAGTCCTTTTAAAATAAATGGTATAAAGTTAAGTGTTGTGCTCCTGGTTACCCTTTCTAACAATATAAGCAGCCAAGGACATTCATCAAGAAGAAAGGCCATAATTAATTAAGAGAAATACTATGCAATGCATAATTAACATGTGTTACAGCTTGTCAGAATACTAAGGCCAATAAAATGGTAATAGTCACAAAAGACTTTGACATTTATGTGGGTAATAAAATATTGACAGCTACATTAGAGATTTTTAAAAGTTGTTTTCTATAAGAAACTCTTTTGCTTAAAAACCCATATCAACTATCATTAGGAGAAGACATTCTCTGCTGGCAACCTGTTCCATAATAATTCAGCAGGAGTCGGGCACTTAGATACCTTATCATACAACCTGGCATTAAGTTACTGCGAACTCTTATTGTATTATATACAAAAAATATCGTTGTGTTAAATGGTTTCTTCCACTGTAATTAACAATCTGCTTAAATTCATATAAATGATCTCTGCATTCAAAGAAATGGTCCCTAGATGATGAAGAATTAGGTATCAACTCAGTTCTGACCCTTGTTGTTCCTTCTATCCCGTTCGCTCCTTTACTGGTGCGTGCAAATCTCACTATACTTTTCAGTTAGGAAACCTCTATGTGGAGCTATTAGGATTCTGTGATTATCCACGAGACAAGTTATTTTATTGATGTCAGACCAAATGGAGACGTATCACTCATAAGTTTGTATATAGCCTGGTGAAAAACCTGGAGAGTAAGGCTACATTTTTTTTTCTCTCTTTTTTTTTCTTTACTTTTCCTTCTTTTTTTTTTTTCTTTTTCTTTTTTTTTTTTCTTTTTAATTACATTACTGTTTGCTTAAAGGTAAAACATCCCATGAAAATCACATTCCTGTCAGAAAACCTTGGACTTGTTGTTTCTACAAATCACCTTAAGATTAATGAAAGTGAAAGCAACAGTCTTGTACTTATTAGTGCTACAAATAACCTAAAGCTTGACAAAAATGAAAGGAGCTGGTCAGTGCAAAAAGGCTTTTTCTTTCTATTTTTTCTTCATTTTGGTGAGACCGCGCAACTGGTGGTACCTTCTGTAGCATTTTTCTGTATTAAAAGAGAATCTTGCAGAAAAGGCTTTTAAGAACATCCACAGGTGAACAGTCAGAACCCCTCGTGTCTTTCTGTACCACTGTTTCAAGGGAATTTTAGAACAGGGTTTTCTAACCACCCGCCCTTCTGTGATGCATTAAGATCAACCATTTTGAGGAGCTCACCCTTACAGGTTCTAATAGGAGCTCTGGGCCATTTGGAAAATCTGTGCTGTAGTAATTTGAAGGAATCAGTGTCAGAAAATGGAGTTGCTTGAAAGCAGTTTATTTCAATTTGAATATTTTGAAATTGTGCTCAGTAGCGAAGGTAGCGTGCCTGAAGCAAGATGATCCTGTTACCATGGTTTCAGGCTGCGATTTGGGTTACTATGGTGTCAGCCTTTACTTCTTGCTGTGCGGGGAAGTATGATGTGACCTGGGCAAGGTCATGTAGACTTAAATCCTCAAAGAGGCTAAGCTGGAGCAACAAAAATTAGTCACTGCAGTGAAGGTCTTTTATGCACCTGCTGCCTAAGGGAGAGACTCAAGCCCTACGTGCGCTTCCTGATAAAGTGCTGGACATTCGATTCCTATCTAGAGAAGTTAGAGCTCTCATCCAAGAGACAGGGCCTCACAGGTTATTGCAAATCACAGCCTTTTCTGTCCAATTTGTATTAATATCTAGGCACCAGGAGGCATGTTCCTCTCTTCAAAAGCTGTGGTGATTACATCCTCTACTGGAGATGGGCATCAAAACTGAAGTCCCTCTTTTCATTTGAAAAGGGATGCTCACAGGGAGATCAAATTTTATTCAGTAGTTTAGTTTTTGAGGATGTGTATGAGGAGGCTCAATATTTCTGTTCTTGATGAGAACTGTGTGAGCAGCTGTAAGAGGGCGATGGGGGAGGGCTCAGGAACATCTCTGGTTTGCAGAGGAGAGACCCAGCTGAATTAGGACAGGGAGAGCAGGAGTGTGAGAGACATCCGTGGGGTTTGCAGCTCACAGAGAGGAAGGCTGGAGCTGTAGTCCCTGTTCCAAAGACATTTTATACCCAAGAGTTGGTGGGTTGAACACATAAGCAGTCTTTGAAGCAAGAGTTGTCATCATGAAGATTGAGGTGTGTTTTGACACATGTTGTGGTTTAACCCCGGTTGGCAACTAAACCCCACCCAGCTGCTTACTCACGCCCCCCTGGTGGGATGGGAGAGATACTTGGCAAAGTAAAAGGGGGAAGACTCATGGGTTAAGATAAAGACAACCTAACGGGTAAAGCAAAAGCTGCACACGACCAAAGCAAAACAAGGAGTCCATTCACTACTTCTCATCGCAAGCACGACCAGCACAACCCTGTGCTTTCTAGCACCTTGTGTCTTGACGAGGTTCCATGTAGTGTAAAGGGCTGGCGTGCTGGGGTCTAGCTGAGTTCAAACTGGGAATGGTTCCTGGGGTTGGGTCATGGTGAGCTAGAAAATTCCTCTGAACATTTTTCTGAGAGAAAACAGTGACATGGGAAACCTAGATTGTGGATCAAAGCAGGAGTTAGGTTTGGGACAGAGCACAATCTGTTCAGCACCAAGAAAAAACCCAACCTGACACGCAACTATTGTCCAGGCCTTACAGTATCTAGATAGTAACAGGGGTTTTCATTATTTGGTTAATCGATTAGTTATTGTTTTGTTTTGTTTAAATTTGTATGTATGTTTGGTTTTATTTTATACTTCAGGTAGAGCTTTTAAGTTTCCATCCCAACACTTAAGTATGTAAATTCCATTTAAGTCTTATTCTAGGTTCTTAAATCCTATTGTAGTTTTTGCCTTTTGCTTTTGATTTGGGTTTTCTATCTGTAATCTAGAAATACAGTTACATCAGAGGGCTGCTGCAGTGATGATATCACAGGGTTTTGATGTTATGGTAATTGATGCAGGCTTAGTATCACATCTCTTGATTGCACCCGGAGTAGTGCCAATTTATCTATTTCATCCCAGTGAAGCATCTCTTCCCTCCTGAGTGTACAGTTCTTCTAAGTGTTATTCCAAAGTAATAACATCATCTCTCCGGCTTATACCTGGAGGGGAATTATGTGAAGTAGCAGTAGAGTATAATTATTCCAGTGAAAAGCTGTAGCTCTGACCAAAAAAAAAGAAAAAAGGAAACAAGAAAAGAAGCATCGTTTTATACACGTGCGAACAGACACAATAATCAGATATACAACAGTGATTTTAATTATTATAAATCAGTCTGAATGGCAATGATCTGAATGGCACTTGGAAATGCATTAAGCACTTCACTCCTGAATGCAGTTGTGGTACTTGGAAGGAAACCGGTTTTTAATATTCCTGGCTGCTATCGCTTGTAAAAAACAAACACCTCTTTTTATTTTCTTAAAGACATGCACTTCCTATTCTCCCGTTTTCTCATGGCTCCTAGGCCACCTCTGTCCACTAGCCTCATCTGGGGCTAATCTTTCGAAGTAGGGAAAGCAAGCGCAGTATTGGAAATGGACTCCTCCTTAATGCGTTGGCTCTCGGTAATACTGGAGGCAGGGCTATGATCTTGCCATAGTATCGATCATATTCTTACTCAAGAAGAGGATGCTTGTAGAAGGATTCATTGGTTTCAGAGACTTGCCTTCCTACTGCCTTTTTTTCTTTTTCTTTTTCTTTTTTTTTTAATTTTTTCCCCCCTTGAACTTTACTCTTTGCTTTTACATTACTGTGCTCTAATCTTGCCCATGATGTCAACTTGAAGTGTTCCTTTTGCATTGTTGATTTTTTGATACCCTGAAAATCCTTCTCTGGAGAAGGAAGTGTAGTAGAAGAAAGTGGAGCACTGATCAATATCTGTACTGGGTTACGTTTTTCTCTTGGCACATACTGGATACAATCAAACCCTTGAGTTACATGAGGGTCTACCAAAGTGCAGGCTGCCCAGAGAGCTTGGCTGGGAGCGCTGTTTAATCTGGGCGCTGTTTGACAGGCATTTTTCAAAGGCTCAGCTGGCAGCAGGATTTAGACTTGGAGATGGGGTTAGTGTTGAGCAGCAGCTGTGTGAATATGAATTTTACTTTCTCTCCTGAAAAAGAAAGCTGCAGCTTGCCTTTGAAACTGTTATGGGTCACAGATGAGATCAGATGGGTTGTTCTTTTGGAAACAGACCTTTATGAAAGGAGCACGGTGTTCCTGTATTCGCATCCAGGGCAGTACATTTGCTCCCAGATACATAAACCCACCTGAGTGGGTTTGCAGCCTCCAGTTAGAACAGGGCTGTGTACACCCTGCTGTACCTATTGCAGTGGGGAAATTTAAGATGCGTGTGTACAATCATTACAGACTTGTTAGTATGCTGGTCAGCTGGGGTAAAATGATAACTAAAACCTGCAGGTCTTAGTTTGAGTTAATTGCATTTTAATTTGTGTTTTGTCTTTGATACCATTTTTGCCATGTAGCATCGTGCAGCGAGTAGATGTACGGCATTGTAGACCTGCCAGAAGCATCTCCACACTTCAAAAAATGATAAATTATATTTCAGTATGTCCCACTGGGGCTGTCTCTAACTTTCTGACTGATCTAGGCAGCTGTTAAGTGCTTCAAATAATCCCAGTGTGTGGTTTCAATCATACCCTCTCTCCTTTTACCATTTTTGGGGGGGTTGTTTGATTTGGTTTTGTGTTT
>WEIS01033422.1:0-29721 GCA_013389965.1 Todus mexicanus | reverse complement strand
TTTTTATTATTGTTATTATTATTTTCGTGTTTTAGTAAAGCTGTTCTAGTTTCCTTTCCTAACCAATAAGTCTCTCTCCTTTATTTCCTTTCTTCTCTTTCTGGGTGGGGAGGGGGAGAGAGCGTTCTGTTGCAGATTTCGGGGTGCCCTGACCCCAAACCGTGACAACCCTCTACAAAAGGAAAGACACATTTCTCTGCCTCCTCTAATTAGCTGCATTTATTGCTTGTATAAAAATCATTCTGGGACCCTGTACTGGAAAAGAGCCCCATTATCTGATACAGACATCTGAAAACATAATTCCTGCCCTGAAAATTTAATTCAAGTTAAAGTATGCTCAGAGGATCACCAATAACATCCTACAGTTAAGGAGACTCGCAGAGATGTGCTGTGTTCCGATCACTAGACCAATGGTAAGTAAATTATCACTGAAAGTGCTTACAGGGCCTTGAGTGATTTAATAGAGGAAGAAGCAGTAATTCAGAATAATATAGGAGCATGCACATAACTTTACTTTCTTTGAATGTGATTGACTCTTAGGTTTATAGACCCTTTGTTTATAGGCTTGGAGAACAAATATGAATCTTCCTTCAAAACAACCCTAATTCCAGCAGCCTTGAGCTGGTGAACATAAGAGGAATGTTCTCTAGAGTTTCTAGGAGTTCCCTGTCCATAAAGGAAACACGCAGCAAGGGGCACTTCAGAAAGATCGAAATGATTGTAAAGGCATCAGTAGGTCGATGCAAAAATCCATTTATTTTAACCTAGATTTAAATCGTAATTGTACAACCACAGTGGTGCTGTTTGGGTGGCTTAAATACACATTTCTACAGCATGACACTTTCTCATTTTTCACAAAATACTCGATTTAACTTTACTGGATTTAAAACAATTATTTGGGGGAGACTGAGGCTTTGAAAGCTATTTTTAAAGCTTCAGTCATTCTCTCGATTTCTCTTTTGGTTAAGGTCATTTATGATACCTAAACATATATGAATGGTTTCCTTCCTAATTATGTGCAGAGGCTAACCATGAAATTCTGCTAGGCTGAGCCCCACAAAGAGCATACGCAGACCATGTCACCACACTGCAGACACCACACTAGAGGGGTCGAGCTCCTCAGGACTGGTTACTGGTGCACATCTGAGGAGAGACATCATTCACTTCTGCTCTACTGGACTTGATGAAAATAAATAGTTGAAGAAAGCTTGTGCAATGTAATATTTTAAGAATATGTCTACTGCAAAGTTAAAAGGAGACTAAGAGGAGGAGAACCCAGAACCTGCAGTGTATAGGGTAGGGTCCCACAGCACAGAGGCTTTTCCTCCATGTAGCTCACGCATCCCAATGGACCATGGTAGCTTTTTGGACACTCTTACTCTCCAGCTGCCTTCCTCCAGCCCATCACCCTGACAGCCTGAAGGCTATGTTCGTGTGGTGATGTCTATCCCACCCTAGCCACAGGCCTTGACAAATGATTTTCTGATGCACAGCACTCCGAGTGGTGTTTCTGTGGTGCCGAATGTGCAAACCAGCCCTCTACCCGTGAGAGATTCCCCAGGTTCTGCTGAAGGGGATTGTACAGTTGACTTCTTCAGTGAAGATGGTGAGGCATGCCATCTGCCCTTCCTCAGCCATCTTCATAGAATCAGTTGGGTTGGAAAAGATGTTAAAGATCATCAAGCCCAATCATTTATCCTATTTTACCAAGTCCAACACTAAGTCATGCCCCCAGGTACCACATCTATATGGTTTTTAAACACATCCAGGGATGGTTATTCAACCACCTCCCCTGGGCAGCCAGTTCCAACGCCTGACAACCCTTTCAGTGAAAAAATTCTTCCTAATGTCAAGTTTAAAACTCCCCTGATGCAGCTTGAGACTATTCCCTCTTGTGTTTCTTAAGCTATGTAACACATATTTGCATTCTCATGACATTTAATAGAATTTAGAGAACTGGAATGTGATTTAGTGCTGAATTCATAAACCCTAGGAAAAAGCAGCAACCCAGAAACTCAGCTGAGTGTGAGTCTCATTGCTTCTGACATACTCCTCACAGACAAATGACTTTCACTATATAGTGATGACCAAAAGAAAAAGAACAGGAATAAAACTTCTCACTTTATTTCTTAACAAAGTCAGTCTAATGTGATCTGGCATGAAAAATTACTTACTTTCAATCACATAATGAACACCGCTATAGGACAGACCTACCCAGGTGATTTGTCTGTGGATTCCCGTATCTTTACTTGCCTCAGTTTCCTTTAAAGCTTAATCTTCAGGCTGAGTGATCTGGATAATCCTTGGTTTGAGCCTAGTCACAAAGTACTCGCAGTATTTGTTAACCTCAGAAGCACATTTCGATTACCTCAACTCAGGTTTAGCAGGTTTTTTCCTTCCCTGGAAAATATACGTGAGCTCAGTTGTTCCAGAACGTGAAACATTTCTCTTTCTGCAAATTTTTAGGCTGTGTTACATTAGCAATTGAACTTTTCCTCAGCAACAAAGCCATAATAAATGTTCCGTTTCCACTGAACAAAAGGAAAATCAGAGCAGAGTCTGCTTAGCTTCCTTTGCCTGCGAACTAATGAACACAGACCGTAAATGACTGTCTGAAAGATCTAGTTATCTGTCTCTGCAAAAGCAACATACACTGCAAGAGAAAATGAGATTGCAAGAAAGAGGGAAGCTGGAGGATTAATAATTACAGGAAAGGAAACTCATTTAGGAGCCTAACATGATCATTACGTAACTAAGCTTTGTTCAAGACTGTTCAGATGATAAAGCAGTATAAACTCAGAATCAGCTAATGACTTGCTTGAAATGCTTTAGAAGCCGAAGGGGTTTTTTTTAGCATCAGCCTTGACCAAACCTAGATGAAGGTGACTTTTACTTTTAACTGATTATTATTGAATGTGTCCTGTACACATGAGGAGTGCTTTCCTCTCTCCAGAAAGGAAAAAGGCTCTTGTCTTGCTGAGAAGGTTTGTCTTTAGATGATGTATCTGAATTCTTGTAAGTCTCCACATTTTTGTCACGCATCTCCTTCAATGTAGCAATACGCCAGCAGGGCAGCAGCAGCCTGGCTCACTCCTCCTGTAACATGAGTGAGCCTCAGCGAGTTCTGCACCTGAGGGAGACTTCTCAACTAAGGCAAGTGAAGACAAGCAGGAAGGAATAGCAGTTTCATAACTGCTCTTCCAAAACCAAGCCACCCTTCAACAGTCAACCAGCAACATGCAGAGGCTTTAGGCCAGAATGGTCAGTTCAGATCTCAGCCATAATCCACATTATGCCCCACCTACCTTAAGAATCTAATTTGCTTCTCTGTCCCAGTGGGTGGGTGAATGTCAGGCTGTCTATCTTCTGCTAGATGGCAGCAAAGCCAAAAAACCTGTCACTTTACAGTTGGCCTTGTCATGAATGAATTGATGCTCATAGTCTCCCTGGTCTTCCTTCCTGGTAATTCTTCCTGGTGAAAGAAAGTATCGTCATTGAGTTTTTCACAGCCCGTTTCATGCCATGTCAGACACGCAGCTGTTGTTCTCCATATCTCCCTTCTTCATGATGGAAATGAACTAATTCAACCCCAATACAAAAGAACAGAAGAATATAGGGAAATGGAGGCATGGACAAAAACTGTACACATTTTTATCATTAGCACAGGGACCATACATCCGCGTATAAATCAGAGCAATGTTGAATTGCTCTAAGAGTTGACAGCTACTTCTTATATCCATGGCACTGCAGTTCCTTTTGACAAAAAGATCAAAATAAATAAATAAATGAACAAACAAAAAAATAAATAAAAATGTTACCAACCATCTTGGTACAAAGTCTGATTTCATTTTCAGTGGTGGAAATCTGAGGTTCAGCAATATATATGATTTCTAGTCAGGCTTTTATGACCATTCACATTTTTTCAATAGCTCTCATCAAGACTTCTATTGCTTCACTGTTCTGGAGAGATCTCCTGTAACATCAAAATACAGCATAAGAAGCAGAGGTGCATCAGTTGGGTATATTCATCTGGAAGCTGAGAAAAGACACTTAAAATAATATCTGCCAATGTCTTCCAGAGCTTCGGCACCAACAAATTTATGAATTCCAATCTTATATCATTTCAATGGCACCTCCAGGTCCAGATAGGATTTTGCTGTTTGCCTGAGAAATAGGTGCTCAAGATTATATGAATAAAGAAATGATTGAAAAAGATCACCCTGTAGTTGCTTGAAGCTACAAATCATACCAATGCACACAAAAAAAGAAGTTCATCTCTAGCATACAATTTTTGTGAATATGAACATAATTTATTCCTTAATTGCTATAAAAGATGAGGCACTGATAGCCAGTGGACAGCCAGTGACCATGCTGAATTATAAAGGCATTTAGTGGCGGATAACAGCTTTGTGTAAAGACTGATGTGAATGATGCATTTATTTATGGGACAGTTACTGCAGCCCCCAACTGGTGAGAAGGATGCAAAGAGTAAGATGCCCTCTTAATCTCATAAACTTCAGAGTCGTTAAAGTAATAACCGTATTTATGTCTTTGAAGCACTTTGTAAACATTAACTAATGAATCTGCACTGTGTATCTGTGAGGAAGACGTTTTATAGATGAGGATACGCACAGAGAGATGCAATGATTTATCCAAGGTCACAGGCACAGTCAACATTAGAGGAGATTAGTACGCAGTGTTCATTAGACCACATTCACACTGGGAACATCATCTTAAATATTTCATTAAAAAATACATTGCACACCCTTCTCAACCAAAACAAAACAGTACAGCAGCTATGACAAATGTCCTGTCCAGAAACAAAGTGACCTTGTGCAAGGTCATCTCCTCTACCACTTGTCAAATATACCACTCTGTCTGCTTGGTTTTTTTCCCATAATATCTAATTTAAAGAGAAATTACAGTACAGTGCAATTATCTACACATTCATCCACAACTTGACTTATATTTAATGAGTACTTTATATACAAAATAAGAAGATTGCTTGAGAAAAAATGCTTTCACAGACCTGGCTAGTTTCTCAGATGCCATAGCTAACCATCCCAATGCAGTTCTAGCTGAAGGAGTTGGTAAAAACATTCGCATCATATAATTGTTCTTCAAATTCACAGTTAGAAACAGCTCCATGTTTACAGGGTAATAAATTTGCTGGGTCAAATTCACAGGAGAGTCTGATACTGAGGACAAACACAACCGCATCAGCTGTAGAGATGAGTGCTCTTGGCTTGCTGCAAGCCACTCATCACCACTCTCCCCTGCTCCACAGGAGAGCATCTCTTTCCTCACTTCTCGTAGTCTAAAAACTCCGTTCCTCAGTATTAGTTAACTCGGGTCATGTGGACTGTTCGAACATTGGCAAAATACTAACATGGATAATTCTGAAACAAAAGTGATATCTATATGCCTACCTGGAACATCTATAAACCATAACAGGTTGCTCAGGGAGGTGGTGGAGGCCCCATGCCTGGAGGCATTCAAGGTGAGGCTTGACAAGGCTCTGAGCAACCTGCTCTATTTGAGGATGGCCCTGCTCACTGCAGGGGGGTTGGACTGGGTGACCTTCAGAGATCACTTCCAACACAAAACATTATGCTATTATTCTATTATTCTGTTCCATATTCTATTCTATATTCTATTCTATTCTATTCTATTCTATTCTACTCTATTCTATTCTATTCTACTCTATTCTATTCTATTCTACTCTATTCTATTCTATTCTAATTCTATTTCTATTTCTATTTCCATTCTATTTCTGTTCTGTTCTATTCTATTCTACTCTATTTTATTCAATTCTATTCTATTCTATTCTATTCTACTCTATTTTATTCTATTCTATTCTATTCTACTCTATTCTATTCTATTCTAGATAGTATTCATAATAATTCTTCCTTCTTTTCCTCTATCAAACTATGTCCTAACCTCTTCACTTTTTGTTGTTTGTTGAACTATAGCAGAAATAACACTGGAGATTTTTTTTTAAAAAAAAGAAAGAAAAAAAGGGCATTTTTGTTTCAAGCAAGAACTTTATGTCATTTCATAGTAAAGCAACATTAGCTCATTTCTTACCAGAGCAGACATCCTTTCTTTCCATTAACTTCTACATGTTATGCCTCAGGTGCATGATTTAAAAAGGGCCAAAGCTGGGTGAGTTCTTTTATCCAAATAATCTTATTAAGAACAGTGGGGAGTCCAAAGGCTGGTAAGGAAAATAACCCACTTGTTGAAATATTTGGACCAAGTAAGCGAAAATGAGTCCCATCTGTTTTTTCTATATTCTTAAGGCAGAATGCATAGCTATGCAGGAAAATACATTTCTGGTGTATTTTAAAACCGTCATATTAAAGCGAGAGGCCATTTTCAGACAGTAGGGAAAAAAAAGAAAGATTTCTGGAAATGAATACTATACCAGATGCCTAGTTTTCAACTGTAGGGCATGGAAATTCAGTTTGACAGAACCATTACTGAGTGGTAGGTGTGCCGCACTCGAAAAAATGAAGTTCTCTTTTTCTGTGAAGTTTTTAAGCACCTCTGTTATTATAGATACTGGTATGGTGGCAGATTGTGTCTCCTAAATGTGCTTAATTATATTTGATAGTGATTCTTCTCAGATATTACAAGCAGGGAATGAAGTGAATGCCTGGGAATGAAGAGAGCTGACAGGCTTGGAGAAGAGAGGACAGCGGGGAGCCGAGGAACGTTTGTAATTTGGGAATTACTTCAGAACAGAATCAGTCATTGCTCAGTCTAATTGTTTTAATGGTTTTTTGTCTGGTTTCTGACCAGTTCCGTGCAACAGAATATTATTTCCTATGTATGCATTTCTACTTAGGAAAAAAAAAAAAAAGGAAAAATGCCAGAAGATGAAGAAAACAATTTGCAAGGCCGAACAGCTGAAGCATTACAGATCCTTTTACAGATTATAGCAATTGGGATTAGAAATGCCACAGAATACCCTCCCACCATTCTTTTACAGACAAATCTTCTGGGTTCTTCCAAAGTAGTGGCTATCAGATTAGGCTCATGGAACTGTTTTCCAAGGAGACATTTGTTAAGACCCAGTTTTGACAGGTGGGATTCAAAGACCCTATCACTTTTAATAGGCCCTTCAGCACTGTAAACATTTTGCATCAACATCGTTGCCTAATGGATAAGGAAGGCAGGAGAACCTATTTCTTTTTAAATACTGGTTTGCTACTGCTTAAACCCCTATAACTTTCCATCATGAGCAACCAGCATCCAAACAGTAACTTTGTGTTACATCTTTCTGGCTTCTTTCTCTTTTGAAGTTGATAAGTTCATTAGCTGAGCCTCTAAGCTATTCACCTGTCTCCACCTTTCTGGCAGCTATAAACTGCCTGTGTAACTTCTCCCATAAAGTGTGACCCACTCGTACTGTTGGTAGATACCAGCAAGGGAGAGGGACTGCAAGGCACTTGCTCCCTGCTGTCCCACAGGTGCCCTGGCTCTGCCAATGTCTCCCTGGGAACTGGAGCTGCTGGGGATGTACAGAGGTGCTGGATGCCACCATTTGCATTACATAATATGTGGTAGTGCTGCAGGATGTGTGGGCATCTCACAGAATGCGGGTGCCTAGTTGACGCCTTCCAGGTCCTGCCAGGTTCCCTGGAAAAGCCCTGCACCTAAGCAGGCTGGGCACATTTTCCAGTCTGACCAGACACAGGTTCGATCTCCTCGCAGGGTGCTGGCCGTCACTCAGACTCAGTGCTGGTGCAGCTATGGCCCCTCCAATTAATTTCTCATGTACAACAAGCAAAAAGTAACACCAACGGGAAAACCTCACCTCTAAAATATTGCAGAGCACCAGGACGTTAGCGCACTACTCACTTGATACAAAACCTTCGAGTGACTTGCAATAAATTCCCACAAACCAGAACAGAGCAAACACCCCTCACCACCCCGCTCACCTCCACAGATGTTTCCTTCCTGCATGCAGGCACATGGGCGTCCTTGGGAAGTAAACCATGCTCTGTTCTTCTTTGGGGAAACAAGATAGCTATCTATTTATGAAAGACAAAAAGTGCACTTCAAAGTCACACGGAAACACTCAGCTACACAGTCGCTGGTGTTGCTGTAATCCTACCAAGCAAGGACCCCTGTACTAGCCTGGGCTGGATCAGCCCATCTCTGGCTGCTGGAGGCTTTACAGCTGCTCCAGGTTTCTCATGTGGTAGGGCTTGAAAGGTCAGATGCTGAAGTGGGCAGCACTTACAACCTTCCCCATCACTCCACAGCCTGGCTGACTATCTACATGGCTTGAGACCACATGCCTTGCAGAAGAGCTCTTCTGAGTATTGCAGCAGTTAACTAGCTCTGCACAACTTATTTCTGTCTAGATGAACTCAGAATTTTATTTTTTAAAATAGAATTTTGTCCTGGTTTGAGTTTGAACAGAATTAATTCTGTTAAGTGTTTTTGCTTTTCAGCTCAGTCTCTTCTAACTAACTGCACTTTCTGAAGTTAACAGTGTGTTTTCACAGACAATGTCTGCTTCTAGCAGTGATAACACTCGATGTTTAGAGTTACTATAAGGATTGGTGTGCAGACCAAGGTCACTGCTAGATTTTGTGTACCACATTGGGCGGTGCAGAAAGTAAAAGGCTGCACCTGCAGGGAGGAGCAGACAGGTGACCCTAAACCAACTAGTGAGGGATTCCATCCCACATACATCATATTCAGTATAAAGCTGAGGGATCACGAGGGTCAAGTTCTCTTCTTCAAAGGCTGGCATCCGAGGAGGACTCTGTCTGTTCTGCCTTTGATCCCAATCCATAGGCTCCTGAAGCCAGTTCTAGAATCCAGCTCCTGAATCTGGTTCCTGTCTGCTGCAAAGTCCAGCCTGGGATGTTCCCAGTGCCAGCCCACAGCATCTGCGGTGACAGTGATATAATTGTCATCAGAGGAGGAGGGGCTAGATTCAATACTGGGTTTATATATATATGTATATATTCCATTTTTATTATTATCATTTTCATTAAAGCTGTTCTACTTGTATTTTCTAATCAATAAGTCTCTCTTATTCCTTTCTCTTCCCCTTTGGGAAATGAAAGGGGTTAACAGTCAGCATCTGTTACAAGTCTGGTAGACAGCCCTGACCCTAAACCTTGACAAATTTACATCCTCCAGATGATTTCCAATGAGATGGAGCCCACTTCATCTATGGCCAGGGTTACACAGCCATCTGAGTCATCCCTGATTAATCAGATGTCTTAAGCCCCTGGGGGGTTAGGCTCCCTCAGGACCATATGGAAATTTTCAGGAGTGTTACACTGAAAAATGAGGTAAACGCAATCTACTGAAAGGCAAAAAATGAGTTAATTCAATTAAGAGCTTGGGACTTTCCACTTTTTCAAAATTTGCCTTTTTGTTTACACAAATGGATGACTTGTCCAATAGATGCACAATGAAAGGAAGAAGGATTTCCTATGCTTAGAGATACTCCTATACAGACATGCAGCGTGCACTTTGAAACAAGGGAAGAAGGAAACTAACACTCAGCATGTGCTCGCAACTTCAAACAAGTGGGTAGCTGTATGAAACAAAAGCTAAATGCATATTTTGACATCTTGAACAGGAAAGCCAGCATCTCTTATGGGTACCAACGTCTTTATTTCAGAGGAACAACTCCTGAGTCTTGGGATATGTTTTCCAGGCTCACAGCAGGAAAGAGGATTTCCAGGATGCAGACCACCTTCTTTAGCGTCTCAGGAATCACAGCACAATCCAACTGTGGCCTAGGGAAGGTGGACAATATAGAAAGATGGGCATTTTACTGCTGGTACCTGTGACAAGTTAAAAAAAGAAAAAACAACTGCCATCTGGAATCAGCTCTATTGACTGGGCTCTTTGGCACCTCTTTTAAGTGCCTGGAGACAAGAGGTAGGAATCCAGGCCACATTTGGTTTTTTTAAAAAACCCTTTCCTCATGTCAGAGCTAAAGCTTGTCTGAGCTAAAGCTTGTCTCTGCAGTGCCCTTTTCTTTTTCCATCCATTCATTGGCAAAAGATACTTCTCTTAAAGTATGGCAGAACTAGTATGTCCAGGAAAAGTCCTGATGAGCATGGTAAATAGAAGGGGAGACATCACTGCATGCCTTGGAATAGGAGAAGGCAGAAGAAAAGGCAGAGTCATCTTTCAGAAGTGTTTGAACATGTCTTACCTGCTGCTGAGAAATAACACAACTGAACCAGATCTTCTCTAACAAAGCAGCTGATGTGCAAGAGGACTCCATACGAGCTCCTGGTAAAGAGACGTTTAGCAGGAGGCAATTCAACAGGGCGATGGAAAGACTGAGTGCTGCCCTCAATACAGTTAGCGTGCAGCAGCACCTGCATGCAAAATGATGCACTGAAGGATGTTACCCTAACCATCTCATAACCCTTCTGGAAGAGCTCAGTGTATAGGAGGCACAGGCTCAGAGAACAGCCCATCAGCTCATGCTCACCCGTCTCTCCAGTGGGATTGGATCATCCAGGAAGGCATAAGTGAAAAAGAGAGGTGGGGAGACAAAAAAGACCAATTAAATGTTATCAGATTTCTATAGCAGGTCTTCTTCAACATAGATTTATGTTTCAGTGTTTCAAACAGCTACCAACAGAGTCAGAGTTGTTGTACATGGTGGTATAAAGAAGCTCATGGAAATCTTGGAAGTCTGCCCCCTCAATATATGCAGACCGGTGCAACAAACCATAGTGCTGTCACAGCAGGTCTGATGCCTCCAGGAAGGAAAGAAAAAGGAAGAAAATGGAGGAAAGACAGCTGCAGCATATTGACTGTATTTAACTGTTGTGCTGGCTCATTTGTGGAACTATTTTTCAAGTTGAGACCTTACCCTTAGCTTATCTCTTGTCTCTCTGTCCACAGCAGAGCCACTGAGGTTAATGATGCTTTTGCTTCCTCTGGAGTATCCTCTAGACTGTCTGGGAAGTGTATATCAGCAATGTGTCAGCCCGGGGCTGACTCATCACACCAAATCATTCAGCCAACAGGATTAACCACGACTTGCAAGTTTTACATAGACAAAATATCTGAATCCTGACTTTCAAGCTGATAAACTACAAGAAAGTTTTGGAATGCCTACATTAGTCACCCAAGGTTTCCGTGGCATCCAGAGAGAGAGAGAGGCACCCTGAAAGAGTAATTGAGGTTGTAGGAGGACTAAATTGCATTCCAGAATTCCTTGTATGCAGAAATAAGAGTTCTTAAGACAATGAGACTCTTAATTTAGGTGCCTCATTAAGTGCACATGGTGTGATGGGATGAATTTGGGCAAAAGTGCTCATGCTACTGCAACAACAGAACCCTGGGAGGGCTGCTGCTGTGTTTTCACTTGGAGAAAGGCTAGCTCATCATTTTCCCACGAGCCTTTGATCTCATCCTGGTGGCTCTGCTCAATTCACCAATCCCTCAAAGCACAAAGCGTTCCCTTTTCAATTTAGAAAGAGAGTGGGTGTAGAGGTGAGTGTACCAAAAGGGTTTGGGGAAACCAGAGCAAGGTGGAGAATATAATTTAAAACTGCCATCCTCAGCAAGAGATGGGCTTCTTCCTCCTCTTACATGATTCACAGGAGAATATCAGACTTTCTGCTATTGCTCTAAAGGCTGAGTGTTTAACCAGACATGCTGTTTTCTTGCCTGAGGACAGCTGCAATACACAAAGTGCATTTTAAGAAATCATTGCTTTTATTAACTGCAATTACACAGGCCAGTAACGAAACTAAGAAAGGACTATTACCCAGTCCCTCCCAGCTATCAAGATTCATAACATCCAGCATCATTTTACTAAGCTATAAAGCAAATAGCTTTAAGCCAACCAGAAATAACCCGGGTAGGAGTGTAACTGACCAAACTCCCAACTTTCACATACCACATTCATAACTTTCCATCAATTATGATTTCACAGTAAGTATTCTTGCGTGGGGATGGAGACGACTCTATGGAAAATTAATTAAAGTACTGTTGCAAGTTCACACCGATGCATACACAGAGCAGTGGAATCTTTCATATGTATTTTCTGGGAAAAACCCATTAAGTTATTCAGAGCCTAAGCTGCTGTTTGGATTCATAGGATGGTTTAGGTTGGAAGGGACCTTAAAGATCATCTATTTCCAACCCCACTGGCATGAGCAGGGACACCCCCCACTAGACCAGGTTGCTCAAGGCCCCATCCAGCCTGGCCTTGAACACTTCCAGGGATGGGGCATCCACAACCTCCCTGGGCAACACGTTCCAGAATCTCACCACCCTTAGTGTGAAGAACTGAGATTGTGTTGAGATTGAAGCTATAGGATCATGGAAATGTTCGTTGGAATATACCTTGAGAAGTCATCTACTCCAATTGCCTGCTCAAAGCAGGATTGTTGCCATCCCAAGGCTCTTTCTAATGGAAAGCTACATTAGGTCTTCCTAAGATAGCCCAGTGCATGGGTTGCCTTACTTGCAGTGAGAGTGCCCTGTCAGCACACATCCACTATAAACACCCAGGGCTTTTTCAGCAGGGCTACTACTAGCCAGTCACTTCCCAGCCTGTGCTGGTGCATGGGTTTATTCTGCCATCAGAGAAAAACTTTGCATTTCTCCTTGTATAATTGTTCAAGTGGTTTAGGCTGGCCTAGTCCTCAAAGGTCTTTTGGATTGAAGCTCTGCCACTCATCTTGTCAACTCTTTATTCTAATTAAATTATCTTCTAGAAATTTGGTGATAATTCATTCCGTGTTATCAATCATGTTGTTGATGAAGATGTTAAATAACCTCTGCAGTACTCCTCTCATAAATTGCCACCAACCAGATGTGAGCCACTCTCTGAGCCCAGAGGTTCAGCTGCTCCCCAGTACACCTAACAGTTTGTTTCTCCAACCCATATTTCTTCAGCTTCCAAATGATAATGCACCAAAATCATTAATAAAGTCAAGATGTGTTACACTCATTCCTCTCATCTTTTCCACATAGACAGTCATACTATTGTAGAAGGGAATCTGTGTTGACTATTTCTGATTACCTTCTTAGCCATCACGTATCTGTTACTGGATTCCAAAAAGACATGCGCCGTGATCTTTTCAGGAACCAGTGTGATGCTGGCTGGCCTTCACACAGTGAAGTTTCCTAGGTCATCCTTTTTGCACTTCTTAAGGACTTAATCTTTTTCCTGTTGCCAAGGGCCTCTCCCAGATGCCATGATTTGTCAGAGAGAACAGGCAACATGCTATGAAACCACATAAGTCAATTCTTACAACACTCTTCAGAAAAATCTCACCTAGCTCCATAGTTTGGAATACATCCAGGTTCTCCAGGGAGAACCTCCTGTGTTTTTCCCCCACTGTTGCCTGTCATTCCAGCCTCCAAATTGTGCTAATATACACAGTGGTCAGGAAGTAGGTTTTGCCTGTGGAAGTCAAGGGGGAAAAAAGAAAAAGCTATTTGAGATTCCCAGCCTTTTTCACATCATCAAACACTAACTTGTCTCCTCCAACAGACCCTCATGCACTTTCGCAACTAGTGTACCTGTAGGATTCTTGGTATCCTTAAGAGCCCTCACTAGTATCAGCTCCAGGGATCTGACCTTCCTGATTTTGTAGGTACATATGCAAGTAATGGTTTCATACAACTCCTCTGATGCCTGCCTTTCTATTAGCACTTAGTATGCTCCTTTTTTTGTTGAAGTTCATCAAGAAACATCCCACTTCACCATGCTGATCTTCACTGCAACATGTGATAGTTTGTTTCTGAGCTCTCTGTGCTTTTTCTTTGAAAATCAGCCTTCTTCCCATTTGTGACAATTTCCAAGAAGTTCTACCTTACAAATTCCTCACTGAGCTGAAGTGCACACTCCTAAACTCCAGTCCCCCATTCACATTCTCATCTCTCCTTTGGTGAGGATGGTGAACTCAATCCTCTTGTGGTCACTGCAGCTGAAACTGCAGCCCAAATTCTTCCCTTCCTGTGGACCTACACATCAGAAGATAATTGTCCCAGTGCACAGTTTCACAATTTACGTTACAATAGTGTCACCAGCAGTCTAGGATCTGCCTGAATTGCCTGAACAATACCAAGTAGCATTTCTGACAGATGCCTGGATCATTGAAATCCCCTCTGTGAGCTCACCTAGATGCTCTGCAGAAGTTCAGGAACTAGAAAGGTTTCTCAACCTTCACCGTGGGTGTTAAGACATGGAAACAGTTTTAAAACACAGCAATTTTTAATAACATAATCTGTTTGTTATCGAAATAAACACACTCTACCTCCATGAGTAGAATGAATTCAGCTCAGTATCTGGCTTCTTCTGTCTTCTGATATTGTCTGAATAAACTCCTTTTGTCCAGCAGGATGGGGAAATCAGAATCCCGTTACCCGTGGAAGCAGGGTATGCCGCAGCCTTAACAGCTTTTTGGATCCTCTTCCTGCCTCTTATATCACACCCAGTGCCTTCCACAGAGCCGTGTTTGTTGGCCTCCTTCCTTATCTTACACACACACACAGAGTTTCTGTAACTCCTTTCAAATGGCCTTTTGAAGGGTTTTTTCAGCACTTTGAGTATCAAGTTACCCATTAACACTCTTGGCTGTCCAAGTACCCAATGGCTGTACTTAGCACCTGTTCTCCAGCCTCTCTCCCTAACCAGGATGTTTATTTTCTGTAAGACTCTTATAAATTTAATCTCCTGACTGGAATTTGCATTTGTCTAGCAAATGTAAATTCCCTCCCACTGGCACCCGCCATCCTCCAAAAAGGTAAGCTGTTCTTACAGGGTGTCTGGTTCCCAAGGAAAGCTGCAATGTCATCTGCCTAAAAGCCCCTTAGCTTGCACACTATGCTGGGTCAGGGAAGGAAACGATGTGGGTGCATTTTGCAGGGCCTTGTGGGTGCTCAGTTCGACGAAATTGTGAGTGCCTGTTAGCTTAGCCTGCTCAAGGCAGCTGGTCATGATTCTGCTGTTTGGCAAGATTCGTCGCTCTTAGCAGGATTTTTATAAGGACTTCTCAATAATGGAGATTAGCCCTGATTTTAGTTCTCAAGGGATGAAACACTGGTGCAGGCACATCCATGCAATCCCCAGAGCACTGGAGGAACTAGTTCCTTCTGTACCCAAAGCCTGTTCCCGATTGAAGGTGCAACTTGCTCCACTAGTGGGAACCACTGATTTCTGAGGCTGTGCTCAGAACAGCAGCAGTAGCCACCATCCTCTGGCAGGTGTGTTATGCTCAGTCCCGCGGGGATAACGCCACTTCCAAGGCCTCAGCTCTTCAGCTTGCACAGGAACAGCAGATGCTTCTAGTTCTATTCCCCAAGCGGATGCCAAGAGCTGGAAAGGGAGCCTCTGTTGCTGTTATACTTTGTATACGCTGTGCTGGCAAGAGCGTTTTTGTTAGCATGAGTGCATTTACACTACGACTGCTGCTGGCACGGATCTTCTGTATTAAAACACATGCCTCTACCCCAGCCAGCATTCCTGTAGCAGCCAGCATTTCTAATGTAAGCCTAGCTGGAGCTCTCAGCCGGCTGTGATTGTCTGCCTGCTCTTTGGTGAAAGGTCTGTCCCGGAGCATGATGTTCTAGCAATGGCTCATCGGTAATACTTACCCAGGCGTGGAAATGCTTCTGAGCCTTTTCATCTTTCAGCCTAAAGAAATTATGTCAGAGTAATGGCAGATTTACACTCATTACATCGTTACCTTTCCCATGATTCCTGCCTCACTGGGGACTTTTCCTGGACCTCAGAGAGAATGGAAAGTTTGAAGGATAGCTGGTTTTAAAGCAAAACCACTCCAAAATACCCATCTTCAGCCAAACAATAGAGGTTTGGCACCATTTCTCACAGTCTAGCCAGCTTCTAGTTCTGCATCTGAGCATGTGTACAAGAAAGAGTCGTACTGAGAGACAGTTACTGTCACATACAGCTAAGGAAAATGAAATACAAGGAAAAGCTCTGCTTCTCACCTCCCACTGATTCCTCCACGATAAATTATTCCAGAAAATTAACTAAAATTCATTGTGTCTTGAATTCTATATTTGGCTACAATTCTTTGCACTCATCTATTCTGATAGTGCCACAGGGAAGGAAAGCTTTATAAATTGCTTCTTGTTATGTTGCAGGAAGCCTTTCTTCTGAAGGCAATAAAAATTACACTCACTTGAGCTTAATCAGGCTATCTCCTATGGCTTGTGTGAACAGAAAGCTTTCCTGAGGTTATGCAAATGCTGGAAAAAGATGAAATATGTGGTGCAGTGATGGTTATGGACAGTCATCGTGAAAAAGTCTGGTTATCTCAAGTTCAAGGACACCCCTCTTAGGGGTGTCCACCTCAGTGGACATAGACGAAGAGATAGATCAGTCAAACAATCGTAACCCCCAGCACAGTCAGACAGGAGTAGGAAAGCTTGAGGACTATGTGGATTAGAAGTTCCTCAGCTGCTCCACTTGTGCTGGCCAGACCACGCCTCAATGTATGTCTTCTCCAAGTGGAGAGGGTAATTTTGGTAGCAAGGCTTTACACCCAGTGCAGGAGATCAGGGAGAGCTGCTCTGTGTATTCAGCCTGACCTGTGATTTATGACTGTTTCACACCATTGCCGAAGGGCTACCAGCAAGCTCACACGTGCCAGCAGGCAAACCGCTGTACTAGCCCGTAGGAAGGCCCTGTGTTGAAGAAGGAAGCACAGGTGCTGAATGGCAGCAACGGTGCGGGAAAATGGAAGGGAAACCAACCATTTAATGCTCAGGGTATAAGACAATAACCCACTTAAGGCAATTTGCTTTAGATCCCCAGGAGGTTCCACGCTTTTTCTTTTTTGATAGTTGCTTAGTCCCTGCCCAGTGATAGTGTGCTTAATGATGTTCAGCTAATTCTGGCTGGGATTTAGCTTTGCTTTTGTTTTTTCCACAAAAACTGGACACGTGGGCTGCTGTACGTGAAACAGAGCTGCCAACAGTGTCTTTTGAACAGACCTAAAGCTGCAAAGAGAGCTGCTGTGGTGCTGACCAGTTTTCAGCTGGCTGCCTCCCAGGGAGGGATTTACAGTCCTTGACTGCGCCAGCATTGAAGGGTAAGAGGCAGAAACCTGAGCTAGCCAAAAGGAAATGCTTAAAGGAAGGGTGTAATATAAGCTAACCCCCTCCACTTCTCCCAGGACGGATGTCTTCCCGCAAGCTCCCAGAGCCAGACTGACAGTCCAAGCAGCCCCACAGCCTTCTGTCTGGGTCAGGGCGCTCAGCCCTCTCTCAGACACACTGCTCACTGTGCACCAGGGACGTTGCCTCCTCTTTGCAAACCACAGCCACGTAACTCACACACTCAGTTCTGACCTCCCTTCCATTTCTTCTGCACCTACTGCTTGCATTTGGTATCTTGGTTCTTCCCTCCTCAGCAGCACCCACCAGCTACTGGTGCCCCAAGGTCTCCCTAATGCAGAGGTGGTTGTGGCTTGCTCAGCTGCCACTAGAACCCTGGGCCACCCTGTCCTCCAGGAAACGTGGTTCCTACTCATCATTGTCTCAACAGGTTTCATGATTTCTTTCATTGTAGAGGGCATGAGGTAGATCCCCAGTCACCTGGGCATTCCCAGTGCCTGCCTCCAGCATGGTTAAGGAAACGAACAGGAGACACAGGAGGAGACATAGGGGTGAGACTCTTGGAATGAGCTGCTTTGTGCCAGAGCAGGTACCTCAGAGGGATCATGGCCACGCGTGACACACACTGGAGCAGAGACACCCCTGCAGTGGGTAAACAGAAGAAAGCAAGTAAGAAGGGAAGAGCAGTTAAGAGAAATCCTTATGCACAAACCCACCATCCAGCACTGCCCATTGCCTCACCAGAGGATCTGGGTGGGACTGAGTGTGAGGGTTGGAGGAAACAAGGGAAGCTGACGTTCAGGAGGTGTCTGGTTTGAGTCTGGGGAATGGGGATGAAAGGTGTTTCCCTAAGTGTTTGGTTTCTTCTTTTCTTCAGTATCCAAATCAGTAATTAAAATTTTATGTTAAATTACAGAATCACACAGAATCACAGAATCATTATGATTGGAAAAGACCTTTAAGATCATCAAAGCCAACCATCATCTAACTCTACCAGGGCCACTACTACACTGTATCCTTAAGCACCATATCTAGATGGCTTTTAAAGACATCCAGGGGTGGTGATTCATCTACTTCCCTGGGTAGCCTGTTCCAGTGTTTGATAACCCTTTCAGTATAGGAGTTTTTCCTAATGTCTAACCTAAACCTCTCCTGGCATAACTTGATGCCATTTCCTCTTCTCCTATCAGTTGTATCTTGTGAGATAAGACCAACCCCCACCTCTCCACAACCTCCTTTCAGGTATTTGTAGAGAGCGATAAGGTTTCCCCTCAGCCTCCTTTTCTTCAGACTAAACAAACCCAGTTCCCTCAGCTGCTCTTCATACGACTTACTCTCAAGACCCCTCACCAGCTTCATTGCCCTTCTCTGAACCCGCTCCAGCACCTCGATGTCTTTCTTCTACTGTGCCACCCAGAAATGAACACAGTACTCAAGGTGCAGCCTCACTAGTGCCGAATGCAGTAGGACAGTCACTTCTCTAGTCCCGCTGGACACATTATTCCTGATGCAGGCCAGGATGCCATAATGGAGGTCAGGATGCCATGAGGCAAGTCAAGACTGTTCTGCCAGTGACACTCACTGAAAATTGTTTCTTTCATTAAACAATAGTTCAAAACTAGTCCATTGGTCTATTTGGGATTCCCAAGTCCTTTGATAAGAGACCATGGTCTGCAAACAACATTGCCCTTGTACTAGAGACAGACTCAAAAAATAGCTACAAGCCCCTTATATGCCTCAATTCCTCCAAAAATCCTTTTACCCCTTTTGCCTAATTCTGTAGATCTTTCAGTTTCTAAGTCCATAAAATACTCCACTTGAAATGTACAGCTGATTTTCCCTGATACTGTGATGTGCTTCAATCTCTATGGCTTGATGCACATAGGCTGGAGTCAGCTGAGCCAGGTTTCAAGAGCAGCTAACACACACACACACACGTGCTCAGTGACTACAGTAGTAGGCCATTTCCCACCCTGTTTTTTAAGAAAAAAAGCTCATTGGATAGGTCCCAGTCATTGGATAGGTCAAACCCCATCACCTCCAGTGGACGTCTTTGCACATTAAAGCTCATTCCTCCTATGTGTTCCCCCCTCCGTGCCCTCACTTGTTGCAGAGTGATGGAGGTACAGCCCACCTCACTGGAGAGGAAGCTATCTTAGTGTGTACAAAGAATAGTATTGCCACGCACAGCACTGCCTCATTTTGTGTAGAAAATGGGGAAATAGTCATACAAACCAGGGCATATGGAAACTATCATCCCCAAATCTTGGCTAGCTTCACTGGAACACCAAAAGGCCTGTCACCTCTCCAAGGATTATTTTCCTACAGTGTTTCAGTCTTTTCTTGCTCCCACCCATTTTGACACCAAAGTTGTTCAAGACAATCTATCACTTTCTTCTTTTTTCCTTCAGATGAAGGAAGAGCATTTGCCTTGTCTACAAGAATAGCTGCATTTTGTTACTTACACATTTAAACGAAATTAATCCAGGGCAGAAACCTGGTCTGGAAAGCTTCAGATCAGAGGTTGACATTTCAGCAGGTAATTAGCTTCTGAAAATAGAGATGTTAAACAGGAACATTTTGACTGTGATTTTCCAAATACACATCCTAATGAAGAAGGAGAGGAAGAAGCACTCTGTTCCAGGTCAAGCACAGGCAACTATCCCAGTGGAGAACTGGGGGGGAAAGGGAGCCTCCATTGAATAGTGCCACTTCATTATGAGTCTAAGCCTGGGGAAGGACTTCGCCTGCAATAGCTCTGTCAGTCATTATTCAGTGGATTTTAGGCACTTTTATGCCCTTTCATTTCTATCGTTGAACCACACCTCCCTGTTCAGCAATCGACTGAGGTCAGAAGTACTATTTTCTCCCCTTTACAGACAGTGGACTTCAGGACAGAGATATTGAGATCAGAGCCCCTCAGAGGTATTTTGATTCCCAATTCAAAGGAGAGTCAAGAACTGAAACAGACATGGTCCTAATCAACCTTCAAAGGCTGCGTACCTATTCTGTGGCTGCGAATCACATTGGGTCCCCTAAGCCCTAGGCTTGTGCTTCAGCACTGAGAGATGCTTCGTTCTTTGGCAACAGCTGCTCCTGAATTCAGTATACTTTATGGACGAATAAGGGAATGGGGCTACCATACTCTACAACATGAACATTCAAGCACAGGGTGTCCCTCCACTGCAGCTTTCTGCCTTTGAAGCTTCAGCCACAACCCCGCATCAACTCCTCATCCACGGAAACTCTAAGTTTCTTTAGGCAACAGGATAGAGGCAAGCAGACGGCCACATGCCCTGCCTTCACCGACCCTGATGGAAGGGTCCCATCATTCTTGCCTGAACATGCCATCACACTGCATGCAAAAGTTGACATTCACTCCTCAAACCTCCTTATTTCTCCCTGTGAGCCTCAAGAACAGTGGGAAGAGCTGTTCTTTAGAGAGGTATTTCTCCTCTCAGACTTCTGCAGTATCATGAATGTCTTAAACAACCACAGTTAGACACAACGGCAGCAGATTTTCAGGGAATCAGTTCAGGTGGTTTGGAGCTGAGGCCTTTGTAAATCTCCTCGAAACTCCACAGATTTATTCCTAACGTTGGTTCCTGAGAATCACACCTTCAACCTCCAAAGTACAAAAATGTCTCTTTTGTTAGAGGATTTAAGTACTGCTTAGATTCATTAGCAAAGGTAATTTTGGTCTAATTAGTCTTCTAATTTCTATGTTATCCCTTGTAGGAACATGCCTTCAGATAATAGTAAAATGGTTTATAATATATGCTAATCGCCATAATCTGATTTGTCTTTAATTATACATGTAATGGGGAAACTAATTGGAAGATGAAGGGTATTCGGAAGGGCCAAAACATATAAATCAGGAAAAGCACAGAATATTATCCTTAAACAACAAAAAAATGTGCTTTTGAGTATATGGAAGAAGAGTTGTTTCCTATAGCAAAAATAACAGATGCTTCTCTCCTTTTAGAGTTTCTATTGTAGTAAAACTGATTCATAAATCCAATGACAACTGAGGTTTTGGTCTTACAACATCTACCTGAACTGAAATGGAACACCTAATAATAGGACAAAAATGTGGAAAATTTATTTGCAGAGTAGAAGGCAAATCATAAATAGACTTGCAAATTATGATAGTGGTTTCCAAATGAAATCTTCTTAGTTTCAAAATTTCCTACTTGCAGAAATTGTATCACTGAAGTTTCCTCTGCATTAAAAAAACAGATTGGGCTGGTGGATCTTTTAGCAACTCTGCAGTGTATTTTTTCCCTTTCCATGGATTTAATGGACAATAACAGAAAAAACAGCAATTTCCTGGGCATTTATTATTTCTGCTCTTGAAAAGTACATTATGTATGAAGTACTGCCAAATTCTGTCTATACTTTAAATGTTGCAGTGTAATGTGACTTTGTAAAGCACAGGGAGACAAGGAGAAAAGAAATGACAGCTCTTCTATAAAGTTGTCAAAAGGGAGTCATTTAAAAATATCTTATTACACAAAAGGACATAAATTAGCAAAAATGAAGCTCCCTATCCATGTTTTTTAGCATAAATATTTGAAACTATAAGCATCTTCTGGGTTGCTTGCTTCCTGAGAATTCAGATGTAGATTTGGAATTTGTCTGGATGAAAAACAGGGGTTTGTTTAGTCACGGGGTTTATTATGGGGTTTCGTTTGGTTGCTTTTTTTCCTATTATTGGACTAAAGTTGACAAACAGCAATATGTAATTACACCTTGACCACTTCAGTTCAATAAATACATCACTGAACGCTTGTCCTCAGTGGCAGAGTCTACTCACAGGCTGCAATGCGAACGGTGGAAGCTGATGCACATGCTCTGCCCCTTTCACCCCACAGATTTGCCAGAGCTTGTCTGACAGTCCTACCTGTGCTATCTTTACTTTGTGCCTGACCCTGGAGTTTCAGCTCTAATGGATTTTCTATTAAGAAAGGCCAGTTGCTAACATTTGCACCAGTCTTCAAACATTTGGTCTTTAGCTTGGCTGGTCTCACAGATAGGCTACACGTCTTTGATCAAGTGTGTGAAGAGCATCACACCAGATTTTCAGGTATTTTAGGAAACTTAAGTTATCATTTCAACGAATATTCAAGTGCATAGTGAAATCTGGGATGTCCATCTAGGCAGAAGCTTTCAGAAACCAGAGAGACACCCTCGCTCTTCAGATCTAGCTCACAAACTGACTTCTGTAACTCAACACAGAGGCAAAACTGATGCCCCCAAGAACACCATGCTGTCCTCTCCTGGTACAGCTTGCTGCTATACCTGGTCCTGTTCTTGTCCATAGAAAAATTAGACCAACACATCCGAGCAAAGTGTCAGTGATTTGCTTGGGCACAAGTCATTTCTCTCCATACAAAAGTTATTGAGGAGGCTTCATTGCATAACAAGCTGTGGGTTATTTTTGATCAAAAATACTTCAGTGTCTGACATTGTTCAGCATTTCAAATCAGAGCACATTCAAATTATAAGAAAGAGACTCAAACGTTCAAAACTTCTCTTTGGTACCTTCAGTCTAATGTACTGCTGGGCAGAGTGGTGGCCACACGAAAATTATGAGAGAACACCTTAAAGCAGAGCACAGAAAAAGTCCTTACCTACATGGTCAACAAGCACAATATATGCTGCAAAGAATCTCATTTGCGCTGTCCTTTGGCATTTAAACACAAAAATATAATAGATGATATTTTTATTAGTGCCATTTCTTTCCGCGGCTTTACGTCAGCAATGGATTTGGCTGAATGAATATCACATGCATCTCCCAATATAGGCAATATCAGGTCATTCCCTAATTTAGGTAACTTAAAATATCAACAATTTTTATTCTTTTTTAATGACTTGTGCGTATGTGAGAGGAGATCGAAGCCTTTCAGCAACTGCCAGCTGGGGTCCAACAAAAGCTAGGACTGGGATGCCATAACGTTTGCAAATCTTCTTAAAAGAACTAACCACGCAGCAGGACATGCCTTAAAGCTTGTTCTTAATTTTTAATGTATTGTATTAAATATGGAACTGGGGAATCAGAGCACATTCATACATTTGTTACTTCTTCTGTCAATAGGACAAAACCAGGCCAGCTACACAGAATAAATTAAACATAAGCCAGCTGCAATATTTAAAATAATATTCTGTGTAGACATGGATCTTTCATGATGACAAAATACTCAAAAGATTTTCTAATTGTCTGTGAATTTGCAACATTTGCTGACTAGTTTGAACAATTAACTTTCCCATAAGGTATTGCAAACTGTTTCAACCACCCACTAGCCTTGTTTGGCTGATAACTTAAGTCATCTGATATTGATTACTGGTACTGGAGCTTTAAATGTCAACAAATATAAGCAAAACCAACCTGTACATTGTATAAGTGCTCACAATAATGAAACAGTATTGCTACAGATGGGAAGCCTTCAGCACAGCCTCACAGAAAGCTGGTATCCTTCTGAACATTTACAGCCATCAAACAGCATGAGCAGCACTAGCCAAGCATAAAAAAGTTGGGTGTTTTTTCAACAAGTACGTGACATTATTTAGCATGGCCTATCTTGGTAGGTCATAGGTCAGCCAAAGATTCCACAGACCACAGTGAATCCTGAATCAAGCCTCCACTGATAACCTCATAATGCAGAAATGGACCATGCCAGTGCACAGGCAAATGTCCTGCCCAATTCCGAGCTGCACAGTCAGGGGCTAGACATCACTCTGTCCTTCTCCAGCAGACTCACCGGGGAAGCAGTGCACACGTGCAGTGCTGCAGACACTGCCACAAGCCATCAATGTGTGGTTCACCACGCAATCCAAATGCTATTGCTGCTCCTGACCTTGTCCATTTCAAGAAAGTATCTACTGCACATTTTTAAACCTCTGTGTGGGAAGGGATTTGTGCAGATTGGATCTGCCTACAAAACGAAGCCACAAGCTAGAAGATAACTTCTGTATTTTTTAAAGAAGAGTCAAACGGGAAAGGCAACCACCCGTCCCTTGTGGGCTTCATTTGACCTTCATCTAATGTTTTTCCATGGATGCATAACTGAGCGAGCCCAAATGTGGCCACACACCATAAATTATGAAAACACGAATAGAAAAGATGCAGTGCAGTGAAGAATGATATGAACAAATCTGGATGACATTTAACAGAAGAGTTAATGGTCATATTGTTCTCGGGTTTTATTGAAAATTACCAGGCGGGCTCTGGAAAATATGTGCTGTTGGGAATCTGTTCAGGGTTTTTATCAAAGCTTCTTTGCAATTAGTGGCAAATTATAGTTCATTCCTTTGGAATTCCTTGAAATAAGATCGCCCTGATTTCAGCCCGATACTATTCATGGCCTCGCAATCTGCAGCTTTATGGAAAACGTGCTTCAATAATAAATGCAATAGTAAGTATTTGTGCGGCAAGCAGCGGTGATAAAAAGTTAGCACCATTCAGTAGCATTTGCACCATCAAGGAACTCGACTGGCCAACCTTAATCTTTACAGCTCCCTATAAGGTGAGTGTGTGAGCAGTTTATCTCAGTAAATGCAGTGACAGGAGTGACTAATCTCTCCATCCTGACACTGGTGGGTCACACCCTGATAAGTGCAGTCCCAGCATGGTAGAGTCCTGCAGCTCACTCCAGCATTGTGGAGGCTGGCTCAGCTGGATGGAGGTGCTGTTCAAATATGCTGCCCCTTTCCTGTTCAAGTACTTTACAGCCCTGTGAGTTAATTATTACTCCCTTTATTTGTGGCTGGAGTGAAGGCACACACCTCGGAGTTGCTTTCCTGAGGCAAAGATATTGAAACTGAGGTGGGAGCCAGGAGTTGAGGAAGCCTGTTGGTCTCATTCTCCCAATGCAAACACCCCACTGTAAATACAGAAGCTTCTGGGCTGCTTCTTCACTGTGCCTCAGAAAGGGGAAATCTTTGACAAGTCTTGACAAGTCTGATTTGTCCCACGTGGTCACCTAAAGCCCCATATGGGATGGAAAGTAAAGGGGGCTGGCTAGTGCAGCCTGGCCGAGCTACAGAATGCGAGGGTCCTCGCTGGAGGTGTGGTGGAGCCCAGTTGCAGCTCCACTCCACCCTTGCTCCTTCCTTCCCACTGCTGTTGCTATCAAGGACGGCAGGTAAAGGTGTTGAAGGAGAGCAGAGACACCTGGATGGCCTTTCCTTCTAACGGAAGATTTCCATCTACGCATCATCCATGGGCTGTGCCACTCTTCTCTTTCCAAGGGAACATTGCAAAGCCACTCCGAGGTGAGAAAAAATTAAACGTACCACTATTGCAGAGCTGCACAAAGTCTTGATGCAGCAACTTCTACCTCATCTACAAGCATGGTGGCATTAAAAATATTACAAACAGCTGGTTGGGGTTTTTTTCAAAGCCATGAGGTAGGAAGCAAAGAAGATTAACCATGAGGGAAACAGTTGGAGTGGTGTCACTACTTTCATGGTTGTTCCCAACAGTCTAATTGCCAGTAGCATGAACAATGGGAAAGCATTGTCAATTTAAACTGTAAAATATTTTCAAATAATTTATGCAGTGAAAAAGCCTCTCACTTTTAGAACAGCCAGAGTGAAGGCGTGCAATGATTTTAAAGACAAAGATGATCCTAATGATTCCTTTGAATAGATGGGATGCATACTGATTCTTTTCCGCAAATAACACAAAAATGTTTCTAATTTGATTAATGAAGAACCTTTAGAAATTAAAAATGCAGCATGGAAATCTTGATTAGCAACCATTGCCACCCAAAGTTAATGATTGTTAATGATTAATTAACAATTGCTCAAATGAGTTCCTGCAGCAATTGGATGAAATTATATAGGAAATTACCGTGCCATGGTACACTAGACAAATGATTCCCCTAGTGTGTATTTATAGAAGTAAATTGCACAAAGCAAGCGGCAGAACAATTATCAAAACTAATCACTCCTGGAACTTGGGATGTTGTTTACCTTTTATCTGGGGCTGTGAAATGGACAGATAATACCCATGAAAAGCCATATTACCAGTGGCAAGATTTAGAATCTGGTTATGGATGCTCACTCAGAGTGCCAGCCTTACAACAACAACATACGTTCTTCATGCTCCCTTGTAACCTTCTAGTTTTGAAGGAAAGCAGAGACTCTGTTTACTTCAGTGATCAGTGTCAGGGATTGTAATGATGGATTTGTTTCTCTTTAAGGGCTTTATCCAGCACAGAAATGCAGACAGGCAACTTTATGTGCAGCTCTGTGACCACTGGTTTCAAGGAGCATTACAGATGTATTTGCATTCATCCCACTGCAGGATCATTTCTTGGTCATTTATTTTACTTAGGTGTGCTCGCAACAAAGTGAGGATGGAAACTTCTTTATGTTATGTTGAAAAGAAAATGAAGGGAGAGAGCGTAAAGAGGAAAAATGATGCAATCATCAGAAAATTATTTGAAAGAGCAATAAAATGTTACTAGTCTAATGAAAAGGAGGGCTGGAATACAAACCTAAAATACTTGTCACATGGTTGTATTTTGTTTAATAAGAGAATTTATTTTTAAGTGAATGGATGATTCACATGGAAAAATATGTTCTAAGCCTTCATCATCCGTGGGAGAGTACTGTTACAACATGTATAATGTGGTTTTGGACAGAATAGTTTGGCTTTGTAATAAAGATGTGGGCTTCAGTGGTAAGAAAAGTCTACGTTACTTTAAAAATCTGTCAAGGCTCCAGAAATAAAACTTTCTTTAATGGAAAAATATAACATCATTATTCCCAAGCTGTTATTACAACTTGGTCTTGTCATGCAGAGAAATCCACGGTTAGTTATCCACGCTACTGAATCATTTGATAGTCTCCTTGAAGGATACTATCCCATCCATTTTATAACGTTATAGTAACACAGTAATGGTGTAATCAGCCTCCCTTTCACAATATATGAGGGTCATAACACTGCAGTGGGGAAAATTGTTCACATCCTAAAACTTTCATTGCTCCTTCTGGACTGTAAACCCCTTACCTACATCTGCTGTTGCACATACTTTCCCATTCCTCTTGCATTCATTTACTCAACATGGAAATCTAGCAGCAAATAAGCTTCATATTCAAGTTTCCGAAGGCAAAAGCTTGTTTTGTGGATGCAAAGGGAAGTCCAAGTCCCTTGTCTCATCCAAAATCAGTTCTGTCAATGATTGCATCTTATGAGGTGCTTGGACCGGTATTTATTCACCACAGGGTGTTTGTACACAGCATGTGGGGAAGATACATGTGGTCCTGGGCGTATATCAACATATGAAAATGAAATAACTCCCAGTGATTTATGCTGAGGAGGCTTGCTGAAATGGGTAGCAGAGACACAAGTAGGATCTAGCTTCTCCATAACTCAGAACCAAACCCAGATAAGTACTGAGAAAACGTACAAAAACTTTTTTTTTTAAATAGCATTCTCTGAGAAAAATTTTAAAAGGATGGCATTTATCACTTTGGCTGCTTGCTTGTTTAGAGCATTACAAATGAAGTAATTTGCTGTAGCAGAATTATAGTTATTGCTCATACGGCATAACTCGGGCCTATCTGAATTTCCATTCCTAGCTATGTTGCTATCTGGGAACAGAGAATTTTTCAGCACTTGCAATTAAATGTAGTTACAGTTACTTAGAGAAATGGATAGGTGTATGTGAAACAAATAGGTGAGCTGGAAAAAGGAAAAAAAAGAGAGTAATCTATTACTGAAAAACAGCCATTACCACATCCATTATCCCTGCATTTCAGATCTGCCAGAGTGCAGGACAGGAGAAAATAACTTGTTTAATTCATTAAGAAACAACGCAAAGATGAAGCATCATTTTTGCTCTTTGATCCTAACTTCCTGAGGAGTCATGTTTATAGCCAGAGCAAAGATGAAAATGTCCACGTGCCTCTCGTCCAATCTGAAAAATGTAATATGCTTCATTTCCCCACAAAAATAAGATGCTAGGAAATTTTCAAGTCGGAGGATGCATCCATTGCCAGGCACTGCAGAACAGTCGCTATATTCCTTCAACATTGCTTTCCTGTTTAAAGGTATAAAGAGTGCATGCTTGCAATTTGGCATGACATTGACCTAGGCTGTAGCTTTGTTCAATAAACATCACTGACCACATCATAATATATATATACACACAGCCTAAAAAGCAACCCATTTAATGTGTATTTTTTGTAAGCAATATTCAGGAAAGAAAAAAACCCCTGAAAACTCCAGTGCACTAGCAACCACACTGAAGGAGAAAAATGAACCTTTTAGTAATATTTGTATTAGTGACTTGTATCAGCAAACCTGATGCAGACTGAAGCAAAATCTCAGCAGCCATCTCTACCATATGCTGGATACAATTTGGAAAGATCAATATTTTGACACCTTTCTTTTGGCTAAACCTCAAATTAAGACCCAAATCCTATGCTTTATGGAATGTTCCCATGCACTACAGAGTTCTCCCAGTGGAATTCTGTTTGCCCCTGCTCCCAGTCATTCAAAGCCCCCTTTATGGCAGATGTTTGTGAAGATCTGCTTAAGATAAAAGAAATACGGGTTCCAGTTGCCACTTGGATATCAATCTAGGCCTGGGGAAATTCAAGTCAGATAGAATTTTTTTCTCCTGCAGACAGGAGAAATCCCAGTTCCAGAGAAGGAAGCTGCACAGAAGTCCTCGAATGTGAGATGGCTGCACCAGATTTGGCATGCAACTGGAGTACACAAACTGAGCACTGTCCCTAATGATGAAGTTCAAGGCAATGGCCTTAATTGGGCCCTTTGAAAATGCCGAAGAGTTGAGTAAAATTGATGAGCCAATGATGACCGTGGAAACAAGCCACTACAGCCACTCAGCCAAAAACAAGCAAAGCGATGAGTTGGCCGAAACACTGAATCAAAAAGAAGCTGAGCCTTCTTCAACCCATAATGCCTCTCTGTGTTAAAATCATTCCCGCTATAGAACAAGAGGCCTGCCTTCCTGTCCAACTCCTCACCCCCCTTTTGCCCTTCAAATTGTTTTTTAAAATATGTTCTTTTGTAAAGCTTTACAGCTCCCTCCCTCGCTACGAGACATCAAATACTGATGCCTTTATTCTGTATAGACTTCATATAGACAAGCTCTCTGATATTAACGGCCTGTCTGAACAAATAGTAGCCTGAGGACTTCAGGATTTGGCCAGGAATAGCATATGCATGTCCCTTCCAAACCCTCATCAATAGGTTGCCAATAGGCTGCCCCCATGAGGCAACTGCTGTACTCTCTGAGCGAGCTCCTTTCATCCCATCCAACACTCCCTGTCCTGTCGCTTCACTCAAATTACAAACAAACGAAACGACATCTCTGAGATTTCAAAGCCTTAACTCCAAGATCAAGGAGTTATATATTAGGATGGTGGAGCATGTCCTCCCTCTCAGACCCCCCAAAAGGTAGGGGGCAGTCAGGAACCTGTGCCTCAGGAGGACAGGGATGTGGGGGTACTACAGGTACCTGTGCCACAGCACTATGGACATAAGCTCCTTCACTTGAGTATTCAGGAGATCCAGATGCCTAAGCCTCCAGTAACCACTTATGAAAGGCTACATCATAGTATCACAGTATCGCCTAGGTT
>WEIS01033416.1:16781-41818 GCA_013389965.1 Todus mexicanus | reverse complement strand
ACCGAACTATTTGTAATGTGAAAAAATAATCAGTACAGGTAGGATTCTTTTTAATCCAGATAAGGGGGTGAACAAATGTGGGAGAAACGTTGAAGTCACTGAAATTCATTTTAAAATTGCAATTAATGTGCTAATAATGCATCTTAGTTTAAATAGTGCCTATGTTAACGCTCATATTGCGAATGGCAACAAACAGGCATTATATTGTGTACCAGCTTTTGTGTTTCAGATACGAGTTGTCTGTTCCCCACGTGCTCCCAGTCAGCCAATATTTTATATCTTAGGTAAAATATTTCCCCAAATGCCCATTTTTTGCATGAAAACTGAGGGACGTATTCTATATTTACTCTCCATTTAAGTCGGAGTTCAGAGCATAGCAAGAGGACTGTGTATTTCTCGAAGTACTTGCAAGAAACATCTCCTTTTATACACTAATAGATTTGTCACATAGTAATTTGTTTTTTCAGCTCTGTGATAGTTCTACCAATGCAGCAACCAAATGGAAATAATAAAGATAACCTGTAATGCTGGATAAATTACATTTGATACATCTTGTGCTTTTTTCTTTCAATCCTCAATTTCCCATCCCCTGGACATAATGGCTCACTCTTCAGCCTTTATTTTGTCACTGAACAACTTACTTGTGCCAGGAAGCGCAGTGGCCACGATGGGATGACTTGCATTGGTTCGTTGTCATGAGTAGGAGAGGGCTGCCCAGCGTTGCAGTTTGCCTTTTGTCACAAGGCACCGAGTTCTCCTAATGAAGACAGTGGGGAGATTTTCCTGAATAATTAGGCTCCAGAGTTCATGCAGGAGAAAAAACAGCAAGTCTGCTCATTCATTTTTTCCTGACACAGCTGTGCCCCCTCTGAAGAAGAAGTTTTTGTTCAAAACTAGCTGCAAACGGAGCAATGTATGGAAGAGTTGCTCTTCCGCTTTATGGACAGGAGGATTTGCCATAGAACTAAGTTTGGAAGCAGTAGGGTACTCAATAATGCAAAGTACCTTTGCTTTGCTCTATGAGTTCTGAGCTAGTTTTTAGCATTACATATTAGGAAGGAACTATGGAAGCCAGCGACATTACAGGATTTATTTTTATAGCCTAAATAGCTGAATTCTTTGATGTTTTTGCATTTTCACAGACCCAGTGTTAGATGGACATTTCCAGACTCACTGGGTGATTCTGATTGAGAGTCCAGGTGTCTCAAAGTTTGATGTTTCTAATTTCATTCAGCCCCCATCAAAGATATTGACTAGCCTGTTACAATTTGAAGCATCTAAATTTTTGGAAAATCTGGATTTTTATGGAAATTGTTGGAGCACACCTATAAAACCTATTGAAGCTCATCCATCTAAGAAAACTTTCTGGAACTACAACATGTAAAAACCAAAAGTATTCCACTTTAAGAATGTCATTGGTACTGTCCCTCATGAAAGAAAGTGATTAATATGGATTTGTACCATCCAGTCAAATATAGAAACAAACATTAGACATATGGTAAATTATTGCAATGTAAGCAAAAACTTTTACAATACTCCTACTACTTCTGATAATGTTGAAGTGCATCTTTTTATATCTCCTATGGGAATATATAAGACATCTCTTTATACTTAGCATATAGGCAGTGAGGCAAGGTGTGTATGGAGGGGTAATATATATTGTTGGAAGAAATTATATAGTTAGATTAGCTTTCAAAAAAGCAGAGTATTCAGCAGGTTAATAAATATTTTCAGGCACAGACCTATCCTGTTACACAGTCTGAAATGAAATGATGCTTTTTCTTTCTATGTAGTTATATGTGTGTCTGCATCAGGTATTTTAAACCTGTTGACTGTCCCCTCTGTTTTTACCGAGTTTTGGCGAGAACTGACAACACTTTGACATCCTCAACAAGCATTCAGCAGAGGAGGAGCTGGAAAGAAAGGTCACTTCAGCGGAGAGAGAGAAGATCTGCTCATCTGCTTTCATGTGCACACATGTGCACACACACGCGCCTTCATTTCCCTTACAGTCGTGTGTGTTTTATGCGCACACGCACCCAACTAATCAAGAGTTGACGTGGAAATGTGTGAAAAAATGTTGCCTTTCTAATCTCGCTATGAGCTAGACCATATGACTCTGCTAGAGAGTTGGAAAGAAGCTCTGGTGCAAATGTCTGAAACCTGATTTAGCTTTCTAGGCTTCTTGGCTGACAGCACAGTGCGTTTGGGGAATGCACAAGCAAGTGTTTAGGAAGAAAGACATGCTACGGTGGGATTAAATTCTGGACACCGCTGCAGCTGAATCCCTGAAGCATGTCTCCAAGAGCAGTGGCTGTATCATGCCAAAGGCTGCAGCAATTACATGGGCAAGGAGGCAAAGTCAGTGGGCCACCAGTAGATGGCCTGAAGAATGGATGGACAGCACATTTGGCCACAAAATCAGTAACTGTCCCTGGGGTCAGTTATAGATAGGACAAACAAAATTGAGCGTTTCTAACAGCAGATCTGGATGGATGTCCTAGATTTGGTTCAGGCTGATTATCACCAGCAGCGGCTGGTTTAAGCGATTGAGAGGAGCTGCAGCTGGGAGAGGCCACGCTGGGATAAACAACCCAATCAGCCAATGGGATCGTTGATACTAGACTGACATCATGCCCCTGTATAAGGCCTATGGGAGGGGCACCTCTTTTCAACTTGTTCTGGTGTGTGATTTGAGCTTGCAGGTGGAGCAAGGAAAGTAGTATCTCAGCTACAGCTAGAGCCTCCCAGTTTCTATCTCTTGATACAGTTCCCACTGTACTAGTTTTTGGGCACATTTCTAGAGCACTCCTGGATTGAACTGTTAAGGGCTGTGTTTCTACAAGTTCACAGATGTACATATCCAACAGGTAACTATCCTTTACAGAAAGGGTTGTCAAGCCCTGGCCCAGGCTGCCCAGGGCAGTGGTGGAGTCCCCATGATCCCTGGAGCGGTTTCCGAGTTGTGGAGATGTGGTGCTGAGAGACGTGGGGTAGTGGTGCCCTCGCAGTGCTGGGTTAATGGTTGAACTTGATGATTTTAAAGGTCTCTGCCAACCGACACCATTCTGTAATTCTATTCAATTTGCAGCTTAGGGATGACTTCCCCGCTCTGTTAAAAAGTCTGTATGTCTGCGTGGTGATTGAGAGATGATGTTAACGTTTAGAAAATAGCTTAAGGAAGTAAAATTCAAGAAACAGTCAATTATGGGAGAAGAGATGGTGACAAAACCTTTCACAACATTCTACTAAATTTACAGTGGGACCAATGTGCTTAAACCGTTTTAAGATCTGACTGTCATTGGAAAACTGTTAACTAATTCACTAGTAGCACTTATTTTTTTTTTTTAATTTTTTTTTTTTTTTGCATTAGTATCATTTGAGTAAAATTCTGCATGAGAATTTGTCTTTGATACTCTTGGGGAGCGCATGCTTGAGAAATTGATTCCAAGCTGTCTTCACAAGCTAATGGTGAGAGCTTGGAACCTGGTCTTCAGGTGCAAGGCTTGCATCCTTCTCAGCCAAGAGGACAAGCTCAGAGAACTTCGTACAAGTCTCATAGTAAAAAAAAAACAAACCAACAACCAAAACTGAAGGGAATATGATTTTTGTCGTCCTCAATGTGAGGAAGATTGCACAACCTGGAAATGGGGAAGAACTCTTTCCAGCTTAGCCTGGGCTTCAGCTTTTTATTGTATTGTTGTGTTACTGTGTTCTACTTGCCAGGAGTTACCCGTGTGTGGAATATGGCAAGATCTTTACATCACATGTCACAGTGATGTGTCTATTCCTTACACTTTCATTAGCCATATAAATGTTTTATTTCTGCTGCAGAAGCTCATACTAATACTAGTGGTTAGGATAATTCACCTCCTTGGGCTTTATCATGTACAAGAAATTTAAATCTAACGCATGTTGTGATCTCTTAGGTGCTAATAATAACAAAATATGCCACTTGTGATAGTCATGTTCTCACTTCGTAATTAAATGAAGTAAATCACTGAAGATCTGAGAAACTAGTTTAGTGCTTTATGCAAATTGTGTATTGGCTTGAATACTAATTAAGTTGACAAAGTAGCTAAAGGAGTCAATTTTGCATTTCTTTCAAGGAAAGATCAAGATACTTGATACTCTTTTCTTTGGTGAGGAAAGATGCATGGAAAAAATACCTTAACACAGTGATCCCTGGTGTCAGAGTTGAGAAATGCAAATATACGTTCTTCATTAGCGCAAATGCAAATATGGTGATACTCAAAAAGGAATTTTACAAGTATTTGAAAACTGTTAAATACAAGCTATGCCTTTTTTCTTGTGTTTTCACAATTTAAAATGACAAATTTAAGTCCTTGGAGTCTCCACAAATGGCAGCATGGGAAAGGGAGGGTTTAGGAGAGCAGTTAAAGTCAGTGCAGCGAGGGGGGAAAAAAGATAAAGCTGGAGAAAATTGCTGTTGACTGGAATCAAACTCCACTAGTTGCTTACGATTGATTGTGTGTTGTTCAAGCACAAAGATAAATTAGAACATAGAATACTGCAATAGAAAAGTGGTTTAGATGTCATAGAGACAGTACGACTATTTTTATCTCTCGGTTGTAGACCATAGCTTGCAGTGGCTGAAATGACATTGAACTGTTTTTCTCTTTGATGATTTACGGCCTGTGTAGTGCGTTTGTAGGAGCAGATGTCACGTTTTATGTATTTGAGCGTGTCAACACTGATGACTTATGTCTGAAGACTCTGTACATGAATCAATAGAATGTAGTGATTTCCATTCCTTAAAAGAGTGCTTTTTCCCCACATAATAAAAAACACATAGTGAATTTTGGTCATTATAATGCTACTCTTGAGCTCTTTTTTTTTTTTTTCTCTGTACTTTACACTACCAGGAGATCATTATTTTGCAAAATCCACTTCCCTTCTCACCCCATAAGCATAAATAGCTTTGGGTAAACTGTCTTCTCTTTTACTTGACCTGTTTAATTTGGTAAGCATAAAACACGCTTCATTTTCTTTTCAGAAACAAATGCTCAAAAAACTTGGATGAATTGATAAAACAAAATAGATCAATGTTGTCATACTAAGAATTATACCAAGCAAATCCAAACGTATCTCATCCCCCCCAACCTTCTCCCATATTTCGGAACGATACTGTCTGAAAATTTGGGGAGGAGTACATATCCCATTAAAACAAAAAGTCAAATTTGCATTTAAATGGAAAATGTATCAATCATTTAGCATCTGCAGACCTGGAAGTTTTATTTTATTCTTTTAAAAAAGCTACATAAGACTTAAGTTTGCCTGTGTTTAGGCAATATTAGTGTAGGCAATATTTAGTTTGCAATATTCTGTGCACATGGATGAGTTTCTTTACGTAGTCATGCACTCCTGAAGCATATAAGAAAGTATGTTTAATTTAACGTTTAAAATTCTATATGTGGGAAGTCTACCAGTATAAGGAGGAATTTGTATGTAAATAAAGGGCAGAAAATGACTTTTTAGAATTTTATTAATACTTTTGTATTAAAACCAGTGAGTTGGATTTGATCTGTGCGGGCGGGCGTTGGGACACACATCAAAGTTTTGATTGGAAAAAGACTCTTTACACCCTCCTAATTCCACATGTTCCACCTAGAAAAACAGAAACTGGAAGGTAACAGAGCATGAGGTTCAAAAAGATCTTTGCATTTCTACAGCAAGATTCCTTCTGCTTGTTTCACACCTCAAGTACTTCCATCAGAACAGTGTCTTTGCAGTGAGTGTAACTTCTCTACTTCATACATTTGAGAATGACCGTAATGGGCCCTGACTTTTTGGGGTTGACTCCATTGACCAGTCTGCTCTGCAGCTGCAGGTGGATTTGCAGACTGGAAAGCTATAAAGAATGCTTCTGGAATCACAGAATCATAGAATTGTCAGGGTTGGAAGGGATCTCAGAGATTATTTAATTCTAACCCCTGTGCCATGGGCAGGGACACCTCCCACTAGAGCAGGTTGCTCAGAGCCCCATCCAGCCTGGCCTTAAAGGCTTCCAGGGATGGGGCTTCTACCACCTCCTTGGGCAACCTGTGCCAGTGTCTCACCACCCTCATGGTGAACAACTTCTTCCTAATGTCTAATCTGAATCTACTTGCTTCTAGTTTTGCTCCATTGAAAGGCCAGATGCATCTCTGCTTTGTGTACACAAAGCGAAGGCCTGAGTAAAAAGGAGATATTTCATGTCTGGATCTCAGCTGGTGACTCCTACCTATATTAGCTCATCAAAGAGTTGTCTTCCACAAGGGAGAAATGGAGCATGGAATTGTGATTTCAGTTTGAACTGAAGGTGGTTAAATTGCACAAGGAAAGCTGTGCTGGTTTTAATTTGGGGAGCAAATGCGTTTGCTTGTCAGAACATGCGTGGAAGGGAAGAGTTTCCCTGATGGGTGATTACAGTGTGATGTCACACCTTAATTGCACGAACGCATTTTCTCATCCTCGGCAGTGGTAGCAGCGTGGCTGTGGATTAGCAGTGTCAAAAGTGCTGCCTTGCACTGCAGGAGACCAGGGAAACTGATAGAGCATTTCCTCACGTTTCCCCAAACCTGTCTCGATTGCAATTCAGTAGAACATTATTACCCTGACAGCCTTACAGAAATATGAGCTACAGGAAGGCTACTGGAACAGCTCTGCCACTGTGCATTTAATAGCAGCGGTAATTATTACCATGGAGCTCCTGTGTTGTGCTAAGTGTTTAACAGGTTCCTGCCCTGAGGAACTTGCAGCCTTCATGGTGCTCATGACAGACGGGCAAAAAATGTGATGCAGCTTTACACAGAAGTGTCAAATCCCTACAAGCAGAACATATAAATTGTTTCCTCTGCTGTGCTCGGCATTCCCCAGTGTGCCTAAGGTGTCTGTCATTAGCTGGGGCTTGATCCTGGCCAAGTTGAGCTTACACAATAGCAAGCCCTGGAGTAAGACCTAGCTGAAGAATTATCCTTCTGATTCTGGACCCGTGCTTCCCAACTTCAGTGCCAGAACAGAGATGCTCTTGCCTGATTTTTCTTTTAACCTTTATAGACATAACTGACTGGATTTGCATGATTTTCTTCATCAAAAGCTTATCCTTCTTAATAAAAAAAGAGTCTGAAAAGTTGAATTAGGAGAAAATTCTTGCCTGCAAGGGTTGTCCAAGCTTCCCAGAGCAGGGGTGAAGTCCCCATGATCCCTGGGGGTTTTCAGAACTGTGGAGATGTGGTGCTGAGGGACGTGGGTTAGTGGTGCCCTGGCAGTGCTGAGTTAGCAGTTGAACTCAATAATCTTAAAGGTATTTTCCAACCTAAGCAATTCTTTTTGATTATGAAAAAAATAGTCTGGACAGTGATTTCTTTTTCCTGAAGTATTTATATAAGATCTCCTCTAGATTCATGCAATCTCCAATAAAACCATTCAGATTTTTACTTTAAAATAATTTAGTGTACTTCAATAGGGGGGATTGAGTTGGGGGGGGCGCAGAATTTACTCTGATTCTGAATATTCCTTTTTCACTGAGGATGCTTCATCCTTGGGTAACTTGTTCCACAGACCAATTAAATAGCAAGTATACCTTTTGGTCATATTCTAGCCTATGCTGGAGTGAAAGTTTCACATTCAAATTAAAATTGCACTGGGTTTTGTTGTGTTTTCCAAGCTTCTGGCATGGTGAGTAGAAACATGGTTCTAGATTTGACAAGGCTTATTTACTGTTAGGGTGTGAAAGTGATTATAAAGCCTTTGCTATTCTTTACCCTGCTTTTATTTATTAATTTAACATAGTTAAGGCTGCTTAAGAAGGAGAATCAACCCAATACCAGGGTCTCATTCAGAGCAGTTGTAGCAGCAAAGTCTGTGTTAAGCTGGGACCATCCATTGCCCACTCTACCCAATTCAAACTGGAATGCAAATGTGCGGCACTGGCAAAAGTACGAAGATATTGCTGTAAATGAGTTGATGATTGAATGAGCATGTTGAATTTAGCCAAATTGTAATTTAGTTGTCATGGTCCATTTTTGGTTTGGGTCCCGTTTCCACTCAGTAAAAAAAGAAATTAATGGAAAGAAAATACTATGTTTTCAACACTGTGCTTTTATGTTCTTGTCATTCCATTAAAAAATACATATTTTTTTACCCTTTAAAAAATATATTTTTTTTACCCTTTCAGAAAAAGAGAGCTGCAAAACCCCAAGTATTTTACAGTCCATAATCAGTTAACTTTCTTTTAAATTAAAAATGTATTAAATGATGAAGAAATTAATTGCATACTGTGAAGTTTGCTTAAATACATTTTTCCCTTCAAAAAAATGGAACTGAAAATGCTCTATTAGTTAATGCAAATTTAGAAATAACATTTATCAGGAGTATGTTCATAAGAAGTTTTTGGTAGGGAGGCAAATGCTTCCCAAATTTTCATTGGCATAACTGTACAAAAAGTTTAAAACTGTTATTCAGGATTGACTGCATAGTGTCAAATCCAGGAGTTATTTTGTATTATTGAATCCCAACATATCAAATTCATGAAATCTTGGGGATGTGAAATGAGCTGATTTACAGGGTTCTGTATCTTATTAAATTTATGCACACTATTCTGGTTTTCAGCATGTTTTATTTATACAGGAGAGACCCGCTGTCATATTCCTATTTCTAAAATGTAACACAAACCTCAGTATTTTCATGATTCAAACAGAAGAAACATACAATATATTTAAATAATTAAATATTTGCATCCCTAGCACTATGGTGTTTCTCAATGAAACTGTCTGGTTTTGTCACCCAACGTGCACTTCAGCAGAGAATATGAAGTGGAAAGCAGGTCTAGATTTTTAAGCATCAGAAACCCTGCCTCAAGAACTTGATGTGAAAACATTTGTATAATTACGTGATAATATATATTTCTAGGGCGTAATCTTGGGTGGCGAGACGGTAGAAGGGGAAAACGGATTTCTGTGATCACCTGTAGCACTGCAGAGCCACCCAAGATGGGTGGCAAGAGGATGCCTTAACTTTACTGCCCTTGGACTAGAGCAGTAGATGAAGCTATGAGAGCTGCACTAAGAAAAACTGTAGTGTCAGTTGAACAGGTCTATGGAATGAACCTGATGGTCGCTAGAAACAGGCATGGACTTGCTGGATTTTGTTGGTGTGTTTGATTTTTTTTGGAGGTGCATGACTTTGTATCAGCTCAAATTTAGCTGGTCCCAGGGACGTGATGCTCATTACCAGTTGCAGGACATCTGGCAGTTCTGTTTCATCTGAGAGGAATCAGTTTGTGTGCTTCCCGAGACCTTTATGCTGAGAAGTTGCTATGAAAATACACTGATTATCAAAGTTAAATTCCAAAGTGAACAAATCCAGTGGCAGCCTGTGGCAAAGAGCAATGAAGATGAAGTAGAAGCTAAGGGGAATGGCATAATTAACATGCAACTTCTTTGTGCTTATGAGGTTTGAGAGGAATTCTTGATGCTTTTGCTGGAATTGCTGCAGACTCTTACTTTCTGTCTTGTAACGTCAAGTCTTGACTCTGTGCTCTCATGTATGATGACTACATGGAAACGAATGAATCAACCGTAGGACTTGCAGTGTTTCAGTCGCAGGAAATATTTGTTGGACAAGTGTTCTTGATGAAGAATAATTCTTCCAGCCCATCATTTATTTCTACTGTTGCAGTTTGTGTTTAAAGTTCAGGGTTTTTTAAGAGAAAAAACAGAGTAATAAAAAAATTTGATTCATCAGTTGAGCCTTTTGGAACTATCTAAGCTCTAGTCACTGACTTTCCAAATAAATATTTCACTGATAATTAATGCTTCCTAGAATATCTCTAGCATTTGGCGGATACCTGCCCAATCTCAAGAGAGGTGTTAAGTGTGAGATGTTGAGAAAATGTAAGCTTACCTGGAGTTTAAAGTGTCAAGGAGTGACAAGAAAAGCTTCTGTCATTATAAGAGCAATAAAAAAATAAACAGGGAAATGGCCCGTTTAGGCAGCAAGCAAGGTCCGTCCTACCAAATAGTCCTTCATATGCCTACTGTGGTTGCTGCTGTTGTGTGTGCATTGTAAAAGGAGGTGATGATATGGGAAGCAGAGCTTCTCTTCCTCCAGCTGGCACTGAACCGAAGCTGCAGTCATGTTCAGTTGAATACTATGTCTGTTTGCATTGCTGCAAAATAGTATTTAACATTACCTGGTTTTCCGTCAGACAGAAGAAAGCTTGGAAATGACACAACCTTTCAGCTTGACACTTTCTTGCTCTTTTTAGTTTTCTTTCTGTTCTGAACATTGTTATTTTGAAAAAAAATAATGGGATGATTGTCATTGGTGGTGATGCAGGAAAACAAGGGACAATTTTCACTCTAATTCTACAGGCTCAGAATAGTAGAGATGTTGCTTCAGTTGAGTAATTGAGTAAATTTGACATGGGAGTGGAAACAAAAGTGTGTACAAATGGGGGGGGGTTGTCGATATGTACATATGTACATGTTAAAGAGCATGTCTGTATTAGCTCTTTGTGGACTGTATTCTTATAAGCAAAGTGTCTTTTGATTTATGGCCACTTGCCTACCTAACATCTGTAAGATTTTTGACAGCATTAATTGTGCAGGTCTGTAACTGAAGTGGATGGTGGTAAAATGCTTGAATCCAGCCTGGGCTTGAAAATGTTGAAATCTGGAATTTGAAGCCGAATGTTATAAGCAGAACTCTTTGAAAGAGTAAATTTATCTTTATTTCTTGCTACTTATGAGTTAGCAGTTGCATCACAAGTATTTTCCCTTTGTGTAGTTGACACTATCATTTTCTACTGGATTTAACTTATTTCCTCTGCTCTTTGCTGCTTAACTATAAATTCACACTCGGTTGTTTGAGTTTAATTTGTTATGCCGACCTTTTAATCTGAACAAATTGTTTGTACACAGTCTGTTCTCCGGGAGTATTAGTTTCATTTTCTCCCCCTGCAAATTTGGTTTATCTCTCTTTCATTCAAGGCCTTCTCTGAAGTCCATAGAAGAAAATGTGGGAGTCTTTCCAATGATTTCACACATGCACAAGATGCAGAGATATTTTCTTCTCACTGCTGTAGCACTGAACAGATTCATGATCTAAGAGTACCCTGGTAGCATTTGGCAGCAGATTTGAACACTTCTTGCTAAGGGAAAAAAAAAGTTACAATATTTTTGTAGATTGGGTGATCCAGATCTAAGGGGCCTTGTCTGCAATCATGCCAACAAAGTTATGCTTGACAAAGTTGGAGATGACTTTTCTTCCAGTTCAGATAATGTTCAAATGCAAGAGATAAAGTAGCACTTATAGGTGTGATCTGTAGAATAAATTGTTGGTAGGTGTAGTCAAGCAGAAAGACTTGGGGGCCATTTTGGAATCAGCTGTCAAAGGGCATGATGCCATCTGCTTTGCAGGAGCCGTTACTATTATTCCTCTGTTTAGGAGACAATCCTTGACATTAAGTCTCTCCAATCTTTGCTCTGACTTTAATGCTCCTTTTTTTGGCGATTATACTCGAGCTGGCTGTGTTTTATTTAGAGAACGTTAGTCTTACAAACCCAAAGGCAAGGTGTTGTGTGAGGGCTTATGTGAGGTGATGGAGGCCTCCTAGTTTTTGTTTTTAAGAAGCTCATTGTATTTTTGTGCGGAATGGTCAACTACTTGCAGTGCCTCTGTTTGTGCTACACATAACTGGTCCTTGCTTGAGTCACTCCACTGCTTGTTTGCCCACTTTGTGCTGTAGAGGGAAGAGAAAGGCTCGAGATTCACCGTTTGAGTGACTTGCCCCTTATGTGGGTGATACTGGTTTTCTTTTTATGTCTGTTGTAGTTTCACTGCTCTATCTTCTAGATTACAGTCTCTCAGCCATTGTAATTATTACTCCTTTGTTTAGGGGACAATCTGTGACATTGTCAAATCTCTCTTCAATCTTTGCTCTCTTTTGCTTCACCAGCTTAAAATTGGCTTTGTTTTGGTTCACCACTTAAAATTGAGTTTGTCCAGCTTTAATGAACCAACCTGAATTCTCAAGCATTAACTGTAATGCACTCACTTCTAATACTTTACAGATGTTCCTAAGTTTTAGCAGAATAGATAAAATACACCTGTTTAAGATGCTGCTAACACCAAAGTAACAGGAGTAATAGGGTATTTTTGCATGCATTTGGCTTCTTTTTCTGACAGCTTGGCAACAGAGATCAAAGAGCTTTCAAAAGACTTTTAAAAACAAGTCTTCCACAAAACACTCAAAACTGGGATTGATGTATCTTTATATTATTTCTCTGACATTGGCATAAAGAAATATTTAACCTAAGTTCATACAGGGAAATCAAAACCAGGACCAAGAATGGAATTTTGCAATTTTTCACTGGCTGTCCAGTGGCAATATTTATCTCTTCAGAAAGAAAGAGCCGAGGAGCTTTTTAAAGCAACCAGAGCCAGGCGTACGGCAGTGTAACTCAACAGATCACCAGTGCTTCTGCTGAAGTCTTTAAAATTCTGACACACACAAACAGTTTTCTGTAAAATATTTGACAGCTTGTAATTTATTCTTAAATTTCAAGTGCACTTACATTTATTGCAGAATATCTAAACTGCATTAGAGGTGATCCATGGCAGGGCTCCAAACCAAAATTGACCAGCTCAGGCTATGGCTTTCATATAATCTCTCAGTGAATGACAGCAATCCAAAAGAATATTTCCTCATGATTTTATTCTGAAAGAGGCTTTTTATAGATCTTGTTTCACATCAGAACTTTGGCTCTTTTGATGAATTTTTCAAATTCACACATCAAGTAGATCAGAAAATCCTCACTTCTGCTGTACTGTGAGCAGTAAGTCTTATTAAGTAGTAACAAGTACATTTTATAAATGTAGATTTTTATAAATGCAGATTGTAGGGTCCATTCTATACTTTGTTATTTATTGTAGATATGACATATATATCATGTATCCCTCTTTTCATTGGATACTTCTGGGCTGTTTTTCTTCAAAAGTTGTTTTAAAGGAAATTCAAAGCTAATGATCTGTTGTTGTGGGGAACTCTCCTACCACATTGGAAATCTGCTCTTACAGAAGCTAACATATGGTTACAGTGCACCATATGTTGATTTTTAGCTTTAGTTAATGCATAAATATGATCTAACCTTTATAAATTTCATTTTATTTTGACTGATAGGGCTTCAATTTCAAATGGAACTAAACACACTCCTTCCAAAATGCATCGTGTTGTTGTGTTTCCTGAAAAATCAATGGAACTTATTAGTGCAGTGAGGAAAAATGTTTCCTGTAATTTGTGTGTGTGTACATACACCGACATAGCTTATGCAGTGACACATAGATGAAATGCAGGGATACTCTAGCTGCTGAAGTACTTACCTTTTCCTAAATGTAAAATCTTAATGACTGTACGGCAGAGATTGACGTGAAAAGTAAAGTATGCGAAAGCTCAGTTTGAATGTCTAATTTGCTTCTTGCTGTATTTTTCTTTATGTACTTCTGAACCCATTAAATCACATTAACATTTGCTTTACTGTTACCCTTATTATTAAATTTCCCCTTACCCATGAGCTTTGTTTTGTGTTGTTTTTTTTTCTCCTCCCTCTAGAGAACTTACAGAGACATTTTGGCCATCTTGTGTAATCCATTTTCAACGTGCTTTACTAAGACTTGAAGAGCCCAATATGACTCAGTGTATTTCAGTTTTAACTCCTCTGCTTGCATTCTTGTGGAAATCAGTTTTCAGGAAATTCAAAGATTTACATGCCCTCCATTGAGGTCTGAAGCATCAAGACCAGTCAAGGACAAATTGATTAAAAATAGTGGCTCAGATACATCAGGGAGGATAATCATCTCAGTCCCCATCATAAAACTACACAATGATTCCTTTCTCATTTATTTTATTTGTGTAATGTATTGTGTCAGGATAAATACTGCAGCAGATACCACAATTCCTGTTGTGCAGGTTCGCAGCACAGGCATTCACCATTATCTCCTTCAGAAGATATTAACCAGATTAGAAAAGGAAAAATTTTACCTCCCTTCTAACAAGCCTTTATCCCACCCTTCAGAATATTTTGCTTAAAATGATGATGTATTTTATATTTTTTTACTATCTTTACAATACCTAAACTATCCCCTACTTTGAGCTTTCTTCTGCCAAAAGGATTTTCACTACTTGATTTCTGATTTTATCTAAATATTGGAGCAAGTATGGGATGTAAGGATATATTGCTGGAGAATGTAAAGGATCTGATGGAGAGGAGAGTGGCCAAAAAAGCACATGCAACCTGCATGGCCGCCTTTAGATTCGATTAAAGAGGTGGTAGAATAGTTGAAGATGAATAAAGTGCTTCCTTATAGTTAGTCTAAAGGTTTTGCAATCACTTAGATTATCATTTACTGACTACAAAGCTGGTTGTTCATTATCTGTTTAATATGAAATAATGTAATTTCCAAGTGAATCTTCCATATGAAGAGCATCTTTCAACATCATCTTACAAATTTTCACACCAATATTATTTTCTTACATTACGTAATCCTACAAATTCAGGAATTTATAAGTATCTCGGAAAGGGCAACAGCGAAAAAATCAGTTCTGTTGCCTCAGGTGGCTTTCCAAGGATGTACCTTCTCTGTTTGCGTGGCTTTCTTCATCCTTTAAGAATTCACAATGTGAGCTGGCACAGGCAGGCAGAAGTATGAATGATGCACTAGGTTCGGGTGAACCAGCAGGGATGTGAATGTGCATCTGTTTTACACATGCAATTTGGGCACGCAGTGGTTTGTGCTTACAGAAGGTGATCCTGAAAACAGACTGTGGGGATGACTTTCATTTTTATTATTTTTATTTTCTAGTGAAGATGGAAAATAATGAGGTCAGTGTAATACTCTTTTTTTAAAAACAAAAAACATACATTTTAAACATGCATGGAGCAAAACTAGAGCTAGGTAGATTCAGATTGGATGGTAGGAAGAAGTTGTTCACCATGAGGGTGGTGAGACACTGGCACAGGTTGCCCAAGGAGGTGGTAGAAGCCCCATCCCTGGAAGCCTTTAAGGCCAGGCTGGATGGGGCTCTGAGCAACCTGCTCCAGTGGGAGGTGTCCCTGCCCATGGCAGGGGGGCTGGAACTAGATGATCTTTGAGGTCCCTTCCAACCCTGACCATTCTATGATTTCTCAAACCAGGAAACTGTCAGTTGTTAGATACTGTGCTTACTGAAGTAATCTTTGTCTACAGGTACAGATTCCTAACTGGCAGGAACTAGTAAATCAGCTGTAATTGTAATTCTATTGTGAAGATCTGAAACATTGAAAATATTTTTTTCTTCTTGGACTTGGGTAGCATCAGGAGGGGAATTAGCTCAAATGGTAGAGCACTCACTTAGCATGCGAGAGGCAGTGGGATCGATGCCCGCATTCTCCAGTGTTTTGAAACACTGGCCCAAGTTTCCCAGAGAGGTGGTCACTGCCCCATCCCTGGAACCATTCCAGGTGATATTGGTCAGGGCTCCAAGCAACCTGCTCTAGTTGCAGATGTCCCTGCTTCCTGCCATGGTATTAGACCAGATGGGTTTTAAAGGTCCCTTCTGACTTAAACCATTCTATGATAATTCTGATATGACCCGTATTTGTCTAATTCTGCTTTACTTTTTACTTCTGCAAGCAACTGTTTCCATGTTTCTTCAGTGAGCCACATCCAGTAGCCTGAGCAGCAGAGATGGATAGCCTGAAGTTGTCCTGCATGTTTTCGTTTTATCATTACATGGCACGCCAGGTACAACCAGTGTAAGGAGGATTCCAGCATCTCTGTCATACTGTAAGCTCCTGTCAGTGGAAAGATCTTATGCAGTGATACACTGGTTACATTTCACAAAGAACGTAGATTGTGTAAATCATGCTGTTTTCATTGATTATAGTCTGAGAGTGCATTAACCCTCCTTAAGGCTCCAGAAATCGCTTTCAGAAATGTGAGAACTACAAGAAAATGTTCAGTGGAGCTTTTCATGGATTAATTCTTTCTTAGAGGATAAAGTATTTTCACACATATAGATATTACAGTGATAGTTCTACTCGGAGATCTTTATTTTCTTGCCTCCACTGAGCACTTGTTTACCATAACCCCTTGAAGGTTAATTTTCACTTATGTTTTACAGGAACATACTGACAAGAAACTTTGGAACACGTCTTGTATTATGCCAACTGTGTTAATTAAAGCAGTACTCTGACTGTGTTGAATTTTCTGTGTGGAAAAGAGAGGTCCAAGTTTAGAATTAGAAAGTGATTCTCAAAATTACTTCAGGCTTATCGTTGCAAGGGCTCTAAAGAAAGTTGGTTTTAATTTAGGGATTTTGAAGCTGGTTTTGTTCACTTTTCATCTATATCTTCTGATTAGGTCATTGGACTTCTGTGTTTTAACATTAGTGTGAGAGGTTTTTTCCCCCCTGAAAAATGAGACTCTTTCTGCTCGAGGAAATATTTGATTTACTCTGTTTCTGAGCTGCAGGGCCAGTGCCTAATTTTCTTTTTATCGCATACTTAGTTCCATAGTAAGCAATTTCCTTTGGCTTCACTGAACAGGAATTCTTTGGATATCGTAATTATAAACTATACATTGACTTCCTAGAGTTATTTTTAAAGCAAGAGATTATAGCATGTAGTTTTAGACTGCTTTTATTTTATTGTCTGTGAGTTTATTAATGTTCGTGTATGTAGAGACTTCAGCTGATAGTCTATCAACTAAAAAAAGAGCCAAACATTATATATGCTGGAGTTCAAAAGCACAGCATAAAGTTGCCAAAATAAAATTGCTAGCACACCTTAATCACATTTTAATCACCTCATACTTCACTCTAAGAAACATATTTTCAACCAGGTTTTATATGAAACAGACCAAGGCATCTCATGGTTCTGCAAATTATCCTATAGCAATTGAGAGGTCTATTTTGCTTCTTAAACATTGTGCTGAATTGTTTCTTCTTTAACTTACAGTCTGCGCTAATAAAAATTAGGTTAGGTTTGTGGGCAAGGGTGCAATAGTTTCAAAGTGCAGTCCCATCAACCTGTTCGTAGATTCACTGCAACCGTGGAAATTCTCCACTGCGAAGAACCTTCATGACTGGTTTTGCCGCTTTGATTCTGTAGGTAGTGCTGTAGTGCATCGATACTTCACAATCCAACCCACTCTTCATTATTTCCTACTGTTGGCAAAAGTGTCACGTGCACAAAATGGTTTCCCTCAGGCAAAGGAATCCTTCAATACAGCAAGGAAGGCGTTATGGGGTTCTTCGTAAACCCTGCTGCTGATCTTCAGAAGAAGCGGTGAATGGGGATTCTGCTGCAGCTTCCTGATGCCTCAGTGAAGCTATTTCAGCTCCTTGAAGATGGAAAGCAGAGAGGACACCTGGTCCTTGAGAGAGGTAGTGCAGAGTTTACACTGTCCCATTCACTTCACAATGTGCAGTGGTTAGGATCCATCTCACAACTTTTACACATCTCTAGTTTGATACATCTGTCCTAGAGTCCATTTATAGTCAGCGAGGGAAAAATACACGTCAAACAGACAGTTCATCATGTCTCCCATGGAAACCTGCTTCCACAGTTGGAAGTTCAGCTTTGACATCTGTCTTTGCCCTGTTTTAATCTTTTTGTTTTGCTTCCCAGGCAAGATGCAGCCTTTCCCACCCAGATCTGCTTCCACTTTTATTCTGAGTTGCACCCCAGCCTTTCTAAAGGTGCTGTGCTTGCATTAACTCTCAGGAGGCCCCATGTGAAAATGGCAGAGGATTCAGGAAGCCATAGGGGTGACTTCCTGGGTTTGGGAAGTAGTTTCCCTTCTAAGTGTCAGGGGAACATTAATCTCTAGACTCTACCTGTCCTTGGACAAGACATCAAGGTGCGTTTTCAAAGGTTTAGATCTGAAGTGAAAGGACTAAAAGGAGACTGGAGAAAAATGACAGAGAGTAGTCTTAAAATTGCCCATCTTCATAGAATCATAGAATTGTCAGGGCTGGAAAGGACCTCAAAGATCATCTAGTTCCAACCCCCCTGCTATGGGCAGGGACACCTCCCACTGGAGCAGGTTACTCAGAGCCCCATCCAGCCTGGCCTTAAAGGCTTCCAGGGATGGGGCTTCTGCCACGTCCCTGGGCAACCTGTGCCAGTGTCTCACCACCCTCATGGTGAACAACTTCTTCCTAATGTCTAAATCGAATCTACCCAGCTCTAGTTTTGCTCTCTCTTGTTTAACTGAGGTGCAATGACTACGTGGTAAAGTCACTGCAGGCCTCTTCAGTTCATCTGCATTACTTCATCCATCTGGCAAGAATATTTATAAATTCTTGCAATATCCCCTTTTCAGTACAGAAGCTCCTGTGTTTTCACTGGTCATTTACTTCTCCATTAGCAAGTGTGTAAGACCTGGAAGTCTTCTTTGGCGTGTACCTCTCAAAATGGTTCCTGGAGTCAAGGGGCGGATTAAGGGCAGAACTTAGTCAATATTTGCAAAGCACTTTGGAGTACTTGGGCATGAAAGATGTCACATTGGGTAAATATTATTTTCATTCAGAGTTAAATCCTGAAATCTGGACTTCAAATGTGCATAATTTCATATGCAGGCATCTGCCTCGGCTCGGAAAAGATTTTATTTGGATGGAGTTTGCTTGCTTACTTGTTGATCCAAACTGAAATGAAGATGTTTTTTGTTTTGCTTGGCTGAGGGAAAAACAGCAACAGCCCTTCCTCCCTCTCATCTTATTGTTTTCTGTCTGAAAAGTACAGGGCAGCACAGGGGAAAAAGAAATAAAATCAAATTTGAGTATGTTGACAGTTAACAAAGAAGGACCAAATGTCTCATATTTTGACATTTACTAACATAGATTTGCCTTTTAAGACATGTTCTTGTTGTTGTGTAAGCCAGATGTAAGCCTCACTGCTTTCATCTACCCCTTCCTAGGAACTGGAGCATTTCAGTAGTTGGACTGTATTGTAGCAATGCCCAGTGGTGACATTACATACTCTTTATGTAAAACTTTCATACTAACCAGTTGAAGTTGATGCTGTAGTAGTCATCTACTGGAAAAGTGGAATATATTCTTCCTCAGACAACTTATTAAAGAGTAAAGGCATCAATCTCTGTCAATTCTCTGTCAATTCTCATCAATTCTCTGTCAGGAAAAAAGCCATGATTCCTAGTAGAGAAGCATTGCTGAACCACCTTTGTCTTGACATCAGAACTCTTACCTTAGACTGAGCAGTCAGAGAGGATTGCCAAGTTCGTAAACACACTAAAAATCGCCATAACTTCCTCTCTTCTTTCCCTATCTTTACATATCTCTCCTTTCTACACCATCTGCAGCAAGTATATCATTTATCAGTTAAGTTGTCTGACAAGATAGCCACTTTTTACCTTATTGTTCAGTTTATTTATGTATTATTGGTGAGCCTAGACTTGAACTCTGCTTTCCTTAGAGGCTGCTTGATAAATCTGTTGGCTGATCCTATCTAAGACACAGAATTACCTGTGGTAGCATAATACATGGCATTGCTTTTGCTTTGTATTCTTAAAAGGAACTCGTTATCCATTTCCAAGGAAGTGTGTTTAACAGTAAGGAATAAAATCAGATATGTAATTCACATTACTCTCTGTGTTAAGATGTTTAGTGATGCACTGGTAATGTGTAAAACACTTCCTCAGCTTTTAAATTAATGTTCTATTTTAACTCCTAAGGGCTCATGTAGCTAAAATCTTCTGAACTGCAAAAATCGCGATTACGAGTAAAACTATCAAACATGTCAAAACACTTATGTTGTGTATTACTAATAAGTTCTGAAAATACCAGAAAATTAATCACCTTATGCTTTCCCAGGCAGTAGTTACTATTTTAAATGAATGGATAAAGCACCAAATTAATTTTCTAGCAAAACATGAATCTCATGCTGGCACATTTTTGTGCTCTGTGATTATTTCTGAACTTTTGACATGTAGGTGCTGACATAAGGGAAAGTTGGGAATATTGCAAGAAGCATGGAGCGCAGGAAGAAGATACTGTATGAGTAGCTATTTAGGAATTCAGCTATTGAGACTCTGGAGCCTCTTAATGCTTCTCTTAGAAGAATGTCACAAAACAGATTGTTGCTGACATCGAAAGGGAGTGTGTGCTGAATGTATGAGGCTGTCTAATAATTTCCCTAAAAATGAGGAGACAAACTGCACCTCAAATAGAGCTTAATTTCCTGAGCCTGATCAATGGATCTGCTCAACGTAAGTGATTGGTTGGGTTTTTTTAGGAACATGGACTCGGTAGAGTAAGGTTAATGGTTGGAGTTAATGATCTTAAAGGTTTTTTTCAACCTAAATGATTCGATGAAGTCTTGAAATGAACTGAATTACATCAGCATAGGCAGAGACCAGTACTCGGGTACAGGCCCTGTCTGTGAAAAAGTGTTTAGTTCTAAATCGCATTCAAATCAAGGATGTTTTGCTCCATCAGCAAATAGATGATTATTTCAATGGATGCTTTGTGAGCCTTTAAATATGGGAGAGAGGAAGCCAAATATGGGTTTGATTTTGATAATGTTTATGCAGTTGATGTTTTTGCTGGGGTTGTAGATGATCTAGATGATCTTAAATCTTTTTAAATCTAGGAGATTCTGTGTTTCTGTATCTCTGCAAATCAGAACATGATTTACCTGTTTGATTTTCTCTGTTCTCTTTGTACTTTTTTTTTTTTTAATCGACATAATAAGCACAGAATTAAGTTATTCTAGATTAGAAAGTTTAATTTGGAAATGAGTTTGACCACATGAAGAAAGTTTGTTCTGAGGAATAATCTTAGTTCTGACCATTAAAATGAGTTTTTGGTGGGTTGTTTCATAACTTTGAAACTGTTAATAATGCATTTTGGTCTTCCAAACACAAAGAACATTTTAAAACAAAAAATTACTCAGACTGTTTATTTCAAGTTTAATGTGCACTAGGCCTAGAAGATAATTTTCAGCACAGGTTTTGTCAAATCTGGAGGATGACGTATTAATAATTCAGTAGCTTATACAGAGAGGTGAGGGAATGTAATATGGGGCACTAAAATTATAAGGCCTATTTTCCATGACATTACTGTTCTGGAGTAGTTTCAGTGATTAATAAAATGGCTAAGGAGCCTGACTAGGCATTGAGATTGCTGAAGTTAAACAACAATTATTGTACAATTGGGTAAACCAGAAGCAGATATTGTGATACTGTGGGGAAAAAGAAACATCAAAAGCTAATAAGAAGCCATTTTTATGTCATAAAAGCTTAAGAACAGCTCCATCAAGCTTTAATCACATTGTTACACATTTATTTAAAAATTATGTTAGCTCATTAACAGTGCTTATAACATAGATCGTTATAATTATAGCAAGATTAGCAAATACTATGGTTTGCTTCTATTTTAGTGCACTGAGGCACGGACTATTTTGTGGGAATCACAAGATTATCTGTTTAAAAAGCAGCATTTCTGTATTTTGAGGAGTTTGTTGTTATATTGGTGTCATGGTCCGGTTCAGAAATGCTGGTGCCCACTTTGCAGGGACTAGTAGTTTAATGCTTTCCAATATTCACTTAACAAAACCAGAACAGTCAGGCTGTTTTCAGTTCTTCCTTAAGAAGAATTTTTCAGGGCTGGGATGTGATTTCTGTTCCAAACAGGGAAGACCAATACAAGACAATGGTCCTGTGAGGGAGAGTGCTTAGCTAGATATGAAGGAGATGAATTCAACTCTTCATCATCAAGTGTTTTTAGAAGGTTAACAGCCACAAGAAGTGATGCAGGAACATGTTCAGATTTCTCCTTGGCTAGCTTGGATGGCACATGAGATGGTGAAAAGAGCATCAGTAAAGGGAAGGACTTGAGTGGTTGAGAAGGAAAAAATGTTAGGAGAAAAGCATGTTGTCAGGGCATGTTAAAGAAATTTAAAATTGGCTTCCCGAAGGAGATGACAGAGTATCTGTCTTTAAGTGTGTTCACGAGTGTTGCTATAATGTAGGAGTCATTGGTCTCAGCAGACTGGAGGGATGGAAAAAGGTCTTAAGAGTAAAATTGCTGAAGAATTTGAACCAAAAGGAGAAAATTCACAGAAACACTATTACTGGTGTTGTATCCAAGGCAGGACTTAACAATAATCAATAATAGATGCTGCGCGACACCTATCCTACTATTATTCAGGGGATGGATTTTCCTGCGCAGGGAACTTCCTCCTGGAGGAAGGGAGGAGGAACATTTATTTTGTCTTTAAAACACTGTGATAAGACAGTGGCAGGTACAACCGTAACTTTATAGTTGAGCTCATTGCCTTCAAAACTAAGAAAAAATTGAAATATATTTGTACAGACTTGTTTTTTCTGCTGTTAAAAGAAAATATACCAAATGTATGAAGGAAACACCACTGCAGGCTCTTTAACAAAAAAATAGCTGTTACGAATGCTGCTTGACAAAACAGACACAAGCTGAAAACAATCATGGAATAATTTAGTCATAAGATGAACTGTAATCTTGATGGTCAAATTTTATCTTAAAAGGTGTAGAGAGAACACTTAGGATTTTTGAGAACTGATAAGTGATTTCATTACATCAAGGACACGTCTTCACAAAAGTTGGTAAGGCAAAAGTAGTAGAACAACTTTTCTGCTTTTGAGTAGTATTTTGAACACTTCTAACCACATCGACTCTTGACTGACCTATTTTGGGATAGAATGCTGCAAACTTCTCTGTTGGTGTACCTCAGCTTCATCTGTAGACCATCCTAAAAAAGGAATAGATCAAGCTACAAGCATTGTCAAGCTTTTGAGTCTTCGTTGCAGCTGTTGATGTAAAAACTCATGTTGATTAAAATTTCTCTTTTGAACATGCATTGGGCTCCAGTTTCTTGTTGGATGCAAGCAGGGAAATAAATGTATGTGAAATTCTTCATGAAAATCATCAGTTGAAATTAATGGAGCTCCTCATATACCAGAGTAACTGTGGATGGAAGTAGGATTGTCCACGTGGCTGCCATGGTAGCTGTTTTGGTAAGCTACAATTGTATATCAGCCCTCCAACACCCTTGTCATTTAACAGATGTCCATGTTTTGCTAAATCCTTGCAATTAGTTATTTGCATTTTCCCTCTCTCTAGGCCTGATGTAGTTGTACCTAATGAGATCCCATCGGACTCTGCTAAATAATTTGATTTATCAGAAATTTAGGCTGATTTGTCCCATTTGAGATTGGCACATACTTGACTATTTTATGCCTGTTCCTGTAAATTTCTGAGCTCTTGGGTCCTATCTCATCACAGATTTGAATTGGTGCTTGATTTTAAATAATCTCACACTGTCATGCCCTTCAATGGAATAATTTTAATACATGTTCTGCATGTGCTCCAATGACCTACTGCATTGTACTAGAGCGCTTAAGTTCTTAGATGATCAAGCCTTTCTATAAAATTTTAAAATTGGATTTCTAAGTATATGATGGATTTCTATGGATGCCATGAGTCTTTTTTTTTTTTTCTCCCCTTACTCTTTTAAACATGAGGCATAGCAGTGTTCAGGCAAGATTTTCTGGTTATCTGGCAACTGTTGCCTTCCATTTACTTCCTCTGTCACAGGATTTTGAGAGTAGTGGAATTTTGCATGTGCTGTTGTTTTTAACGTTGTTCTGGCCCATTTTATTTCTAAGATTCTGCTGTGTAGAAGCAGATGTACCTTCCCATAGGAACTAGATATACCCTGTTCACTCCGTAAATAACATGGTGGGTCAAATTCTGTCTATGGGTCCCTGCACACAGCTCCCACTGTAGACATGGAAGGGAATGGTTTTGCCCTAGTTGTGCAAAGCTCATTCACTGAGGTCCACGGAGCTTCTTTTCTGTTATACAGCAACACAAGAGGCTTTGTGTGTGGATATACAAAAAATGCTTTTTAATTGTCTTTCTGCTCTCTGTAGATTCTTTTCATTAAGCTTTCCTGGGTTTTGTTGCACAATCTACCATCTGAAATGAGAAGGCAGAGATGTATATAGACACAAATGACTCTGAAACTCGAAGAAGGGCCCTGTTATCTTACCATTCTACCTGATCCAGTTCCTGTCCAAATTTCAACAGTACAATTCCCTTCACCTTCCAGGTTGCAGGATCAAACCTTATGAAACTCACTGAGTGTGATGGGATTGGAAAATAGTACCAGCCTACCAGGTTAAACAAATTTCCACAGCTACTGTCGGCAGAAAAAGAAAGGCCTAGTCTTCGTTATTCAAACCTTTCCACCTTATCAACCCATTTTCCCAGTGGGTGGCTACATCTATAATTTAATGGATTGAGTAAAATAATAACAAAAGCACTTTGCCGCTTTGATCTTGGTTGATTTAAAGAGCATTCAATACACAAGCGAGAGTTTAAACATAAGAGTCCAGGCTGCAGTGTGTTAGGTTGGTTTGGGTTTACTTTACTTTATTTTGTTTTATTTTATTTTATTTAGTATTTTATGTTACACTATTTTATTTTATTAACACCCAAGGTTAAAAGGAGCAGGAGCCCAGCTGTGTGAGTTCAGGGTTCATCTCTGCGTGCTCACTGTCTTCCATTTAGACGTACACAAAGGGCTAATACAGTACCCGCTCTCCCCTGGGCTCTCTTTGATACACTCCACTGTGCCTGGACTCTGCCACTCCTCCCATCAGTCTGATCCGACTTCTTCAAGCCCGCTGTGCTCAGCACTGGAACCTCATTCAGCCGGCACTCTGCATGCGGGCGAACAACTTCAAGGCTCTGTCAGGCATTGACACACACAGGCTCTAAGCGGGAAGCTAAACACTCCCCTTCACCTCCTCTCCAGTTCCACATTAACCTCGATTAAGGGCAGGAAAACACAAACGCTGTAGTGCCATCACTCAGGTTTTAACTACCAACATGTTATTCAGATATTCAGCTGGCTCGCTGCCTTTGAGAACGTACCCGACAACCCCTCTGATTCCTCCCTGTTCTCACAATGAGAGTAGAGTAGTAAACGGGG
>WEIS01033416.1:5364-16729 GCA_013389965.1 Todus mexicanus | reverse complement strand
GCGATGGTAGCAGGTCTGGGTTGGATATCTATGGCACAGGCGTAAAGATCTGAGAGAAAACTTTGACAGCACTGCCTATACTTTTTGAGGCAATAGTGTGTGTTATAAATGGAAAATGAAATCAAAATGGTCTCATGTTAGGAGAATCAAGCAGGCTGTTTTCAAAACATGTCCTCCTTGAGAGTCAGGCTGTAGAAAGGGCCCAGTGCTAGTCAAGCCTGTTCCCAACTAGTGATCCTGGAAGAGAAAAACCTGAAACTGCAATCCTGAAAGAGCGAGAGCCCCAGCTTCCCAGCTAACCCTCATCTATATACTGAGCATGGTTGTATGAGATGGAATTGGCCAGTTTGGGTTCTTTGGCCATTCTTCCTCCCAGCTTCTAGGGCACCTGCACACTAGTAAGACATGAGAATTTGAAAAGTCCTTGACTTCCTAGTAGCAATGAAAAACATCAGTATATTCTCAACATATTAGCAGCAGTTGTCTGATACCAAATCCAAACCAGAGCCCTATTCTAGCTACTAAGAAGAAAAAGTTAGCTCTATCCCCGCTGAAACCAGTAGAGAGACAAAAGCCAGCTTTGCATCTCAGGCCTGCTAAAACAGCTGTACCACTCTGGACATATGTTGAACTCTTACAGCCCCTGCACCACTTCAGCCAGCCAGTATTTACGTAATTATGTTCCTAACTTATAGGAGCAAATTCCATTTAGTAACAGCACTTGTGTATTTTGTACATGTTGGTTGCTGAAAGTTATAAATTTTCTTACAAAAAGTTATTCTAAAGAAGATTCTAACTGGCCATGCTGTAGTGTTGCCTGTATGTTTTGTTTTATAATAATCATTTAAAGGATGTGATGCAATTCTGAATATGTATGAAAAACAGCTCCCAGTGATATATCTTTTCATATTATGATGCAGTCACATTCTTAGTTTGCTCTCACCCAAACTTCTCAGGCAGTTACACTTTAATATGAAAAGAAATGGTGTCAAGAGCAGTTATTATCACAGATCAGAATATTGTATTAGCGTTCACTTTTAATAGACAAAAATGAAAGGTTTTGAAATCTGCCCTTAATGATACTGAAGGATCTTGGAGACACATTGGGAAAGCTTTAGATGAAATGTCATATGATATATATACATCATACATAGGCTCATAAAAGACAGTTCATTTAACTGCCTGCCTTTGTGTTTCGTCTGTTCTGTTTGGATGAATCATCCACAGGTTAAGCGATGCTTGTGCAGTTTCTTTGCTTGAAATCAAGAGCAGTGAGTGTCAGGGAAGTTTGGGAAATACAAGTTTCTTGGAGACCTGGGGATGAGGAGTCCAATAAGATTTTGGAGGCATGGAAGAAAATTCCAGTGGTTGGAGGTGTCTTTGGGTTGTATTGTCTGTCTGATGTAGATAGGTTGCTTGAACTGCTATTGCATAAATCACCTTTTGTAAAGCTGAATTCAAGGTGAACACAGTATGAGTTCATCTGTCCTGGAGGAGAGTTATTGAGAGATGCCATGATGCAGAGCCTGCATGTTACAAAGCAGCGTATAAAAAGATGAAATGATTGAAAATCCACTTCTGGGGTTTTGAGAACATAAAGGAGGCATCTCTTGACAATACCTGCCATAGGAATTGTGTAGGGATATGCTTCATTGTTTAAGTTTACGGGTGTTTTTCAGGCTCACATCTACAAAACACTACAAAAAATATAGATTGCATCAAGTCGTAACGGAACTGTCCAAGCTATTACACAACGTCTTACACATACTTCTAACAAGCAGGTGCTAAATATTGTAGTGACTAAACTCCATGTTTAAACATTGATGAAATTAAGTAATAAATCAAACAGCTGCTGGATGGGTTTAGATGGTAACAGGTCACTCAGATTTTACAGAAATTATTCATCAATATGTTTTTTCTGAGAATTTACCCTAGCAAATTAATCCAGAGCATTACAGAAGGTCATTTCTCATTTAAGGCCAAGTCAAAGGGCCAGGAAGTTTAACTTTAGCTGTCGTTTTGGGGGGTTTCCAGTTTCAATGATACATGTTCACATTAAGCCCACAGGCCATAGTAGAACAAATGCATTTCAGAATTAAATAGAGGGCCACAAGCAACGAACAGCAAAGGCTGAGATCCAAGATCCTATCAGTGCTGTAGGCACCACTAGTAGCAAGGGTGTGATCAGGTAGGCAGAAGATCCAAGAACTACACAGAGAATGATGAAAAATTGCAGGGTTCAGGGGACAGAAAGCTTAGGGAATTTTTTTCTTTGAATGCAGGTTTGGTGGTTGTAAGCTTGAGAGCAAAGACAGATGACCAGACATTCAAAGAGGGAATGATCTGAAAGACTAATATACTTCATAAAGATTCTTAAATCACAGGCTTAGGCATTATGGAAAGCAAAATAAATTGAAATAACTCTTCACTGTACCTCACCAGTATGCAGAAAAGGAAAGAAATTTCATGTTCATAGCAGCTAAACACATACATGTATTGGAATTACAGAGATTTTTGCAATGTAATGCAGCAAAGAGAATTGAGGGAAATTCAAAATAGGAGACTTAAGGAATCATGGGAGGACTACCGTTACCAGCCAGTGTAACTATCATGTTCATAGGATCTCTTAGAAATGTGATATGGAACACATCTGAAAAAGATGGCTAACTTCAAGCCATCCACCAAGTTGGGGAGCAGTGTCAATATCCTGGAGGGTAAGAAGATGCTGCAGAGGGACCTGGACAGGCTGGGTCAATGGGCTGAGGACAATGGTATGAGGTTCAACAAGGCCAAGCGCAGGGTCCTGCACTTTGGCCACAACAACCCCATGTATCGCTCCAGCCTGGGGGATGAGTGGCTGGAGAGTGGCCCGGCAGAGAGGGACCTGGCAGTGCTCGTTACCAGCTGGCTGAACATGAGCCAGCTGTGCCCAGGGGGCACGGAAGGCCAACAGCATCTTGGCCTGTGTCAGGAATAGTGTGGCCAGCAGGACTAGGGATGGAATTCTGTCCTTGTACTCAGCACTGGTGAGGCCTCACCTCGAGCACTGGGTGCAGTTCTGGGCTCTTCACTTCAAGAAGGATCTTGAGGTGCTGGAGCGGGTCCAGAGGAGAGCGATGAGACTCGTGAAGGGACTGGAGGGAAAATCTTATGAGGAGAGGCTGAGGGAGCTGGGGTTGTTTAGCCTGGAGAAGAGGAGAGTCAGGGGAGACCTTATCACTCTCTACAACTATCTGAAGGGAAGTTGTAGGCAGGAGGGGGTTGGGCTCTTCTCCCAGGCAACTAGTGACAGGACGAGAGGGCACAGCCTGAAGCTCTGCTAGGGGAGGTTTAGGTTGGATGTTGGGAAGCACTTCCTCACAGAAAGGGTTATAAAACACTGGAATGGGCTGCCCAGGGAGGTGGTGGAGTCACCATCCCTGGAGGTGTTTAAGAAAAGATTGGATGCCACACTTAGTGGCAGGGTTTAGCTGAGTGGTGGTGGTAGGTCATAGGCCGGACTTGATGATCTCAGAGGTCTTTTCCAGCCTCTGTGATTCATTTGAAAATGTCCAAGAAGTGACGTGTTTGCTGTTGACATAATGCTTAATTACCTTCGAAACTAGCAACTTGTATCTTATTTCAGGTCTGAATTTCTGTAACTCCCATTTCTCAACACTAGATCTCATTATACCACTGTCAGGAAGGCTGACACCTTGCTATCAGACATCTTTCTGGGGTGTAAGTACCAATTGCAGTGATCAAGGCACCTTTCAGCCTTTTGTCTGACAGACTGAATAAGATGAGCTCCTGTAGACCTTGCACTGGAGCTCTTGGTTTCCAGCCGTGAAATCTCTCTTCAGAATTTCACCTGTATATCTGAGTAGAAGAAACTGAATTTTCCAGTGCGCAAACAATCCAAATGCTAAAAAACCATCTCCAAAACTGCTTTAAATGCTGACAAATAAGAATATCCTTGAATGAAAAAGCTGAGAGAAATGGCAAATGTCAACAAGAATGATAAAGGAACAACCATCAATCCCTCTTTTTATGATCTAACCCAATTAATCTCTATTCTATCAAACTTTGGAAATACTCTACTCCCTATGGCAGATCTGTGCCCCTGCCATAATCCTTTCCCTCCCATGAAACAAAGACTTCTGACAGATAGGTGCTGACTATCTATTAAATAGTTCTGGCCAGGAAAGGCAGACCATCAGTTGCTGTGCCAGGAGCTGGCACTGAATTTGTTTCTGCTGCTGCTTTTACAAGCCTCGTAACCTCTGGCAGAGAAAGAGGATGAACATCTGGAAGCCGAAACCTTTTCAACCACCTCAGCAAAAATTGGTCAAACTATCTGCCAAAGCCATGGTTTGACTTTGCACCTTGGTCTAGTTGAATGTCCCGCACCTTGCAGGTAGAAATATCCTGAGAAACTCAGCATGGATCGAGAAACGTCCATGGGATATTGCACTGCCACCTTCTGTAGGAGCTGAGCAAGCTCAGTAGTGGGGGCTTAAAAAAGTTGCCATATCATCAAAAATAATGGCTCATGTCCAAAATATGTCAGTCTAAGCATTCACAGAAAGGGTCAGGTGAAAGTTATTTTAAACAGACCTCGTAACAGCTGGAAATTTGTGGTTGATCACTGGGGATGAGGGTTCCTGCTGTTGTTCATTTCTGCTTGAAAAGTTTGAAAAGATTTTTCCCTACCTCCTGAGTGGACGCTGGGACTATCTTTGCCTTGTTGTCATGCCTGCTCAAGTGGCAGTGCTGAGAGTTCTGTGGGGACGTTTTCCAGATTACGTAAGAAATCAGCAGGTTGATACTTCCTTGGGTTGGTACAGGATGAGGCTTCAGCTCTGACAGCTTTTCTCCATCTAGACTTTCAGATTTTAATCAACTCCCTTCTGTCACATTTCTTCACTGCAGTTGAGGGAGAAAAAGAACAGCAACAACAACAACAACAAAAGAAAAAGCAGCTTTGTGTATATTCCAGGAATGGTATTTTTTATTTATGGAAGGGTATTTTTGTAGATCTGATGATGAGTGTTTACTTTATTCACACATTGAGCAAACTATCCTCCTGCACCAGATGGTCAGGAGATACACTGTTCCATACATTAAGTTGTCTGAAAGCTGTCTGGGAATGTATTTCCTCCTTTCCGATACAGGAACATTTCAATAGGAGGGGGTTTAATTTGTTTTGAAATTTCAACTCTTGTTCTGCTCTGCAGCTAAAGTTGGAATCCATTAAGTTGCATTTGAGTGCAGTTTCTATTCTCATCTTCCTTTTCTCAGTAACTCTGCAATTCACTTAGTGCTTCATTACAAGCACCAGCAATATGTATACACGGTGCACAAAATGAGCCATTTTGTTTTAAAACAGATTGCAGATGAAAGGAAACCATTCATTTCTTGCTCGCTAGCTGTAATTACTAGAGCACTAATTACTCCAAATCACTGACATCCAGGGTCAATAAGGATGACAACAGGAACATGAAAGATAAGATGCACACACACAATTACAAGTCTCGAAAACTAGGCTGTAATATTATTTTATGGCTACTGTTTGTTTTCTTCCAGTCAATGCTGAAAAAAAACCCCAAAACGCAAGTTTGCTGAATGTTTACTATTATTTCCTTTGCAGTTTGACGGTGAGAACATGTATATGAGTATGACAGAGCCGAGCCAGGACTATGTGCCAGCCAGCCAGGTGGGTTAATTAATCTTTTCTGCCTTGTTTCAAATTGTAATTAAACAAATTCAAAGAGTAGCATTGCAAATGAGTGGCACTATCAGTAACTGCTGCAATCAGGAATAATCATAATTTATAAACAAAGCATTTAAGCCTTGTTTCCAGTTAATGAGATAGAGCTGATAAAACAGCAGAGCTGGCGTTTGTTGAGAGATACTACCTTACTTCTTCTCCAGAATGCAAGCAGCTGTTTTGCCAGCATGATCTTTCCTAAACAGTTGTTTTACCTTCAGGAAATAAAGTCTTTACAGGTGCAGGTTATTTGTTTATCTGACTGCAGACAAGTTAATCATTATAAGCTACACATGTCACAAATAGCTTTAATTAGTGCTCGTAGGCCAGTCATAGTTGAAGAATTGCATTTTGAACGCTAATCGTGTGGCTCAAGGAAGTTTGCCAATGTTACAGGATTAGCTGAGGGGTTAAGGCAGTGGCTTGGTCTTCTGTAGCTTGCAGCCCAAAATGTCGTGTGGATTCTTTACAGGTGTTTTTTAATCCTTTTCCTTTTGGGCAGCCATGCATACTGAATTCTTATATTAGATGTTTATTTAAAAATCTTCCACCTTTCTGCTTGAACCCTATAGATTTCTAAGAATGAAAGATTGTAACTACTTCTTACAAAGCAAAAAATTTTGAAATTTTTGGTTTCGTAGCTACATCTATATGTAAAGAAGACATTTTCATTTACTTGATGTGTTTCGTTCAGTTTAATTCCACATTAGTAAGTGCTGGTGATAGCAGTGCAGGTCAGTTAGATTGTGTCAGAAATTGCCCTGAATAATCAGACTTGTGGTCTAGGTCATGCAAATTGTCAGGCCCAGCAGTGACTGATCTGCTATACCTCTTTGTGACAGGACCAGCAGGATTAAGTGAAGAGCTCTCGGGAGGTGGGAAAAAAATTTGCATACATGGTAAATGCATGCAGATGAGCAGGGTATAATCTAGGAATCAACATCTTTGGAATGTGACAGTACTTTCAAAGCTAGATGTCTTCTTGAAGTGGAGTTCTTCAGGTACACAGGTTCATTTGAAGGTGGGGAAGCAGGATGTTGTGTGAGATGAGCTACATCATTCAATCAAAAAAAACAACTTTGAAATGTTCCAGCATGTTGCTTCCCAGCCTTCTGCTGAAGGTATTTAGAAATACCTTTAGAGACAAGCTGTGCTTTGCCTTGTAAGATTTGTGTGTGGTTGAACTTACTCAGCTAAGAACCCTCCAAGATCCAGAGGTAGTTTAGAACAGAACTGTTTGATTAAAAAATGAAAAATTATATTATTAATTTTTCTCTAACCATTAATTCCAAAACTGTACTGACAAGTTTTAGTATTACTATTAGATTAAAGCAGCCTAGTATCATCTCATTTATGCCTTAAGGGTTTTGAAGTGCAAGGGCTAATTGAATTTGTTTGAAACAGTAGAAGTACAAACTCGGTGAATGATTGCTGTTATAAGGCAGCTGCTACCTTTCAGAGAATCATTATGTCTATCCTAAATAGTTTTGAATAAAGAATTGCAAATCCGCCTTATACATCAGAATTATTTTTCTTCTGTTGATATTTTTGCACTGTGCATGCGTGTAGTTTAAATAATTTAAATGGCACATTGAAAAATTAAGAGTAGAAGTTTTAATCTTTTATGCAGTTTCTACATGTGCTAACAAGGCCCAGATCCTCAAAGATATTTATGTATCCAACACTGGTTTGAGTGGAAATCATATGCTTAAAGCACCTTTAAAGATTCAGGCCTAGATATTTTAAGTGCAAATGATTTTGTCTTCAGGGAGAAAAATCTATCAAATGTGACATTTCCAAACTCAAAGATGACAGAACCCCCTGAATGCTCACTAAGGGCTGGAACCAAGAAAGGGTTTATGGACTTAGAATCTCACTATGGCAAAGCTGAACTCTTGGTGTCTGGCTTCCAGGTGGTGTCCAAAACCCAGAGGCAGGTGTCAAAACTCTGTCGTGTGCTGGAGGATCCATGTGGCAAGAGGTAGCTCAACTGCCAGGCACCGTATTTTAATTTATTCCCGAATGCACACCGGTCAAACAACCTGTTTGAAAGAAGCCACCAGGCTTGAGCCTTTGCACCCTCCATTCTGTGATTCTCTCCTGATGTTTACACTGTTGCAGGGGGTTTTTTTTAAAGTGAATATATGTGAAGAGAGAACTCCCTAGGAGTAAGAGCCTGGGCTGTGTTGGAAACCTGCCTCTCTTTTGTTTCTTCAAGAACCTGGGACTGCAAGAAGAGCCTTTCCAAACCCATTCCTGATGTAGAGAGCTGCAAGTAATTCCTCAGAGAAACTCAGCAGCATAAATATTTGGTGGTCACCCAAAGTTGATGAACTGACTACTGTTTCAACATTCAATCTACTTGTTAAAACTAAAAAGAATGTGATATTCACTGCTCTGAAAACAAAGCGTGTAAGATCTTGTACATTACTGGAGCGGGAGAGGAAAGGATGTGACTCTATTTTCTGTTCTCTGTTGTCAGAACTGTTTATTTTCCTCTCAGTGTTACTGGATGTAAAAAAAATAGTCCCGTAAAGAGACAAGAAAATGTTCTCTCCCAGAGGAAATCCTGCTCACTTCATCCATAGTTTTATCTGGTGTCCATTTTGCATCTGTTCTTACGAGCCTTACAGTTGCATGATCTCACCCAGAGGACTGCAGGCTCCTTCCCACCCTTAATAACTTGCCCGTTCCCCATCAAAGATCAAGGTTTGAATCCTGTCAGAATGAGGAGTTTATTCATTTCTCCACTTTCCTTGATGGATACCCATCTGTTAAAATATGAATCCAACACGTTAGGAGGTGCACAGTCCTCTCAGAAACGGTTCTTCAAGCTCTGATTGTGGTGACTGAGCCAGGCACGAGCATCATTTTCTAATCTGAGTCTGACACTGCGTATTTGAGAGATAGGTTGGCAGACTGAGTCATGTGTGCAACACTGAGGCTTTTTCACTGGGCTGTCTTCAGGATGATCTGGATCTAGAGGCAGGGTTTTGGAGGTCTTGATGCATGCTGATGTGCACTTCAGGTCTTTCTGTTTACTGCAAAGTGTTCCAATCCAGAAAAAACATCAGTTTGTATTATTTTGAGAGTTTTAGTCAATTTATACCCTTTAGGCTGACAGAAATAAAAGCTCAGCCATTGGACAGGAAAAATACAGTTTTGTTCCTTTTGCTCTCTAGCATCAAACATCTGCCTAGCTTGGTAATCCAAGACAAGTCGCCTCACAGCATCCCTCAACAATTATCATTTCTGTTCAATTTTCAAATCAGTACATGCTTTGGGACTTGCAGACTAAGTTGCTAAGTAGCAACATATGGCTCACCACTGTTCCTGTGATGTTGCTGCAAGCAAATAGCATAATTCTATACTTGCGATGATTTTTACAGAAAGCCAGGGCTGGAACTGAGCCAGAAGTGTAAGTATACAGTAAAAATTAATGATATTCTTTTAAACTGTCCCAACAGGCTGTTTGGCAATGTTGTCTCTGCGTACATTTTATATATACGTGTAAGTACTGTATTTTTTCAGTTATGATGTATGTAGTGCAGGACTCTGCACTGCAGGGACCTCCTAAATGAGTTACACTGACCATCTTAACAAAATACCTAGTAAAGTTACATGACATTTTCACTACTAATTGCCCTTTGATCTGAAAATATTTATCATTATAAAATAAAACTCTGCCAACTGCTCTGCATTTCAAATTCTCACTAATATACTTTCTCCCCACACCTATAATTGGAATCTCAGAAATGAATTGTTCTTTGTGTAATCCCTCCTCCCATAATTTATGGGCACGGTATAAAATTATATTGTTTATTTTACATTTCTTCCTAGTCACAATACAAAATGTAATTCAGGACTCTGATGCACAAAGCCTTGAGACTTTTTTAGCCTTTCTGAGGTCTGATATATGTTTAGGGTAATGAATCCGGCTGCCAAATCCCCTGCATGACCCAAAGGGAAGGGAGGAGAACTGGCCTGGAGCTGGTCGTTTGGGGCAGTACCCCTGTTACCCCGATTGGAAGAGGCAGAGGAAGGGATACGGTTTGCACAGAGGTGGTATTTTCCTCCCTCCCTGAGCTGTACCAGGGACATCTATCAGTAGAAGATATGTATGAATGCTCTTTGATACACCATGGGTATCAAAACGGCTTTATCCTGTACAGCTCCAGGGTAAAATAGGATAGAATAGCATCCAGCAGAGAGATTTTTCATGTTAATAGGAAACTAAAGGGTTCCCCTGCCTTTTCTTGCTGTATGCACGTGGTCCTAGATACATGCCTGACTTCTTTTAACGTGTTTATACCCTAATTTCTTAGAGTATTAATGGGGTAGCTGTTACTTTCGTGAAGTAGAGGTGGATAAACGCTACGCAATAGCTGCCTTCTCTTGCTCTGTATTGCTCCTTCCTTGCAGGTAGACTAGAATTTCAGGGTACTGCATCCCATTCTTGTCAGGAGATATGGCTCTTCTTTCTCATGTCTAGAGCCATGGTCAGCCGAGCAAGGCAGAAATTGGCTCCCTTGTCAAGCATTGAGGAAAAGCAACATTCTTACACAGAGAACCACTAAGTGGTCCAGTGTAGTCCCCTGGGTACATACTGCCCCAAAGTCCAGGCAATCCTACCCACAAGCTGGAAAGCATTTGCTCATTAGTTGAGAGGCTGATCTACAGTCGAGGGCAATGGCACTGGTCAGTCTGCTGGTTGGCTGCACTTCAGGGCTGCTTTGGACCATATTCCACCTCCCTTTTCCTGGTCAACTAGCTCTTAATTTGGCCTCATGACCTATATTTCAGACCTTTTTCAAATTTCACAGTAAAGGTGTAACTCAGGTGAAACTTCTTTACTCAATTTCGTTTCAGTCAGGTTATGTTCAGCAAGTACTGAACTTGCACTCTGACCAGAGGAAGAAATGTATATAACCTACTTATCTCTGAAAAACGAGTTACTTAAACATGCCTTTACTTACTACTTCTTTCATTTAATGCCTATCCTATAGCACAGGCTGCAAAAAAATACGAAAGAGGGCAAAATATTTTCCCTGGGGATCCTGAGCAAACATACCCATCATTACAGTTGCGTAAACAAAGGTGTCCCTTTCCAGCCTTCCAAAATCATTAGTGTGGATCTGTAAATCAAGATCGAATCAGAAACTTTGGCAAGTATAACACATTTTTCATCCTTCTATTTGTCTTTTGGCTGTAGAAACCTTGCACTTACATTTTGTTTACAGCCATGTAAGCTCCAAACTTTTTAATGAAAGCAGGTTTGGAGGGTAATTGCCTTGCTCCAGAAGTTTGGGGCTTTAGAAGTAAATGTCAGATCCTGCTAGAGCAATGCTAAAAATCATGAACTTGGCCCCATTGTATACACAGTGATGCTGTGCATCAATTAAAAGTGTTTTTCTTAAGAGTTGCCAATGGAAGGGAAGTAATGTAAACACTGCATCTTGTCTTAGCTGTGGCATCGGGACGATAGCAGTGATAGGCCTGCTATAAATCAATAAAGTAAAAATAACAAAAGCTATTATTTTACCATGAAAAAAGGTAAACAGAAAATCAATCATCAAATGATGAATTCTCTGTCCAAAAGCCAGAGGAATTTTTTCC
>WEIS01033407.1:0-34676 GCA_013389965.1 Todus mexicanus | reverse complement strand
CTGGCCACATTCTTCTGAATGCATCCATTTCAAAGCTGCAACATTAGGGGAGCTGCTTACACAGTCACTTCACTGTTTCTGCAATTCATTCCGGTTTGTTTTTAAAAAATAATAAATACAAGCAAACAAACTGAATTGCGTGTTCCCTGGGAAGTGCACTGCTTCTGCTGGGACAACGCTCACCGCAGCCGGATGACTTTCTCCAGCAGTGACCGACGCAGGCAATTGCGCATCCCCCGACTGTTCCAGCACATTTTTCTCTTTGGGGGGTTGCACACGTTGAAGAGGGGAAAGAAAAAACTGCGTTCGACGTCTGCCGCGCACGTCAGAGAAGGCAGCAGCTGCAGAGCTGCGCCCGCCAAGTGCGGGACGTGGCTTCTCCTGCACCGCAGTGAACATCAGGCTCTTCAACCAAGTCATTACTTCGCTCCTTGGAGAAGTTGTTCCCACGTATGTCCAAACCCTTGGCCCACAGGTAAGGCTGCTGACACAGCCAAGGACAGCTCGACACCTCAACAGCGGGGCTAGATGTGACCTCACAGGATCTGCCGCTCCCTTGCATCACCCAAACTAAACATCAGGATGTGCTGGAAGGAGCACGAGCACAGTTCAGTGAACAGAACTACGTAATTCTGAGTCCTTGCCCTAGTTTCGCCACTCCCTGGCTGTACTTCTCTCTGGTACAGGACACAATCTCTGCCTTCATGTTCAAGTATCATCTCCTTTATCTTCCAGCCTGCCTGTGTGGTTTGGAGGATCAATTTGGGACGCAGTGAAGCACCAGATCATACTAAACACTGGCCCTTCCTTGGAAACACTGGCCAACAAGGGACTGGGAAAGACTCGAGATCTTTTTAATCCCATTTCCAGGGCATTAAAGAAAACATTCCGTTCCAGGAGCATTAAGTAATGGTGGGACGGGAGCTTTGAATTTTCTTTTTAATCTTACCTTAGTATCACAGGAAGGCTATTTTAGTGGTAAGCTGGTTACATTGCTCTCTTAAGCAGCTCAAGTCGTTTGCCAGAATTTGGTTGCTGCAACTTCATACAGATAGAGATACACTCATCACGCTGTTTCTTCCCTTTCTGTCACTCCAGATAGAAACCTGTCTTGGAAGATGAGCTAGAAATTAATCTATGAGAAATCACAGAGCAGCAAAGCACAGCAGACCTACCCAGGGCCTTTTGATACTCACTCAGCCTAGAGCATACTTGGAACTGCAAATAAGCTCTCCTCTCAGCTTGGGTCCTCAACACCAGTACAGAAGCTGCTGACTCCAACCTCTCCTGCGGATGTAACAGGGAAGGCAGAGAGGCAGACAGTTGATGTAGCTCTTGCTGGAACACCTAACGTGTGGAAAACGGCCCCATTTATCCAGAACCATCACGTACCTGACTGTTTGTTTGCTCAGGGCCAGTCAAGCACTTAGGAAGACACATGGCAGCACTAGAAGAATTCTCATTTTATCTTCACCGTGAAGAAGCTGGACTTACCTGCATTGGAGGTGACCACAAAGGAAAGTGAAGAAAAAAAAATAAGCAAACTTCTTAACATTCTATTGTAGGAAAAAAGCCCCAGCCCCAATATGGATCAGCTCCACAGGGAGCTGGGAGTCTGAGAAACAACCCTTGAAAAAACATGTATTTTTTTTTAAAAAGGAAGGGATGTGTATAGCAGAGGAGAGATCCTTGGGCCTAGACCAATTCAGGCCTCCTGCTTCAAAACTGCAGGTAAGCTCCTGATTTAACCTGGAGCTTCACAGGCCCCTACAAAACTCTGGGAGCGCTGGCTTTGCAGCTACGCCGAACATATGAACTGTTCTCAGCAAAGTCAGTATTTTTCCACATCCCCTATTGTAATCGTGCTGGCAGGCCGGGAGTAGCAAATCCTGCCCTATCTCCCTCCTCTCCAAGAGCATCTCTCTCTCTAACTCAGATCATCATGCACGATCCCCCTTGGAAACTGGTCAAAGAGCCGGGTGGGAGACTCCCTGGGGTTGTCAGCAACAAACCACAGGAGGAGATGGAGAAGGGAAGTAGCAAGGGGAAAGAGGTGACTAATGAACAGAAGGGGGTGCGTAAAATCCTCCTTGGATTGCCTCTCTGGGGAACAGCTGTTTCCTTGTAAACATCTTGCTAGCTGTCCAAACAAGAAGTTCAGACGCAGAACAATAAAGGAGAGCACCCGGGTAGAAGCGTTCAAGGCATCAGCTCATTCACTACCCTGCCAACTGCTCCAAGTGGCAGGATTCAAAAACTGGGGAAACATCAGCCGTACATTTAACCCTGCCTGTGCTGGTGCTCACAGCCTGCAGAAACACCCTTTACCTAGGGTGAAGTCCTTTCCAGCCCTCCTCTTCCCCCACCGTTTCTGACACAACAGCAGAGCACATGACAAAGGAAAAGAGGAAATATCCTCAGTGGAGCAAGGAGAAACAGCAGCAGAGCCAAGAAATGAAAAGCCTGAACGTGGCAGCCCTGAAGGCCTAGAAAAGTTCTACCGCTGCCCTGGCATCAGCAACTTGGAAGTAGAGGGAGTAGCACCGTAAAAAGTAAAAAGAGTCTTTTTATTAGTCCTGAGCACAAAACTACACTGGCAGCAGCATTGCTGTGCCAATACAACTGTGTCCACACAGGACTCTGGCCAGCACTGCAAGGTAGCTGCGGACGGGGGAAGGAACCGGTGCCAGTGAACATTCCGAGGTCAGCCCGGCCTCAGAAGGCAACTACCTGCACTGCAGAGCCTGTGCACCACCCCTGCCTGTGCCCTGACGCTTCTGGGGATCAAACACACGTGTTGGGTCACAAAAGCCTACCCTATAAATCCCATCTCCAAAACACCAGGCGAGCGTCACAGGAGTGCAACCAGACCATATCTCCAGGACAGAAGGGATCACCGTGCAAGGCGGGTGACGCACACGACAGCAGGACAATACCTGACAGGAAGGGAACCCCACGTCCTGAGCCTGCAGTCTGGTTATGTACACCTTCACGTCCTCCTCTGACTGATCTAGCTTGGCTTTTATACTTTCTATTCAATGCTACCTACATTTATCCTGGAAAATTAAACGTCTCCTCCTACTACTCAAGGCAACCCATAGAAGAGCGAGGAAGGAAGGTAAGCACAGCGACACACTTGCAGTCAGAAACAAGTCCGCAAGTTCCCAGGAAATACCTGATACAGTCAGATTTATTTTACCTTTTTATTTTTTTAGGGCCGTTTCGTTGTGGCCGTGCACAAACAGCCAGGAAAAAAAAAAAGACACGCTCGCAAGGGCTGCTCAAGAATAAACATTCGGACATTACAAGGAGGGCAGAGTGCAAGTTCTGCTGATGAAAATCCCTCTGAGCCTAAAGAAAGGCAGCTGGTTTCTTGCATCAAAGTCCAAACCAATCTGGGACTCCACCTCGTCTGGGGTCACCTTTCTCCCTCTGCTTCTCTCTCTCCATATATTTATCCTTGTAGTCGTCAAAAGAGCCAGTTTCTGTGTCTTGTTCTTTCTCTGGAAATAGGTTGGGAAACTGAAAGGTTTGTCCTTGGCCCTAAAGAGAAAACAAACGGTCAGAGAGACATTCCAGCCTTTCTGCAGTAGCTGCGATGTGTATAGTTACGGTGAAAGACCACCCTGAAGTCTCAGCTAGTGTAAAATGGTACCTCTTCACCTCCCGAGATCTCTTCCCACCCCTCTCCCCAACATACACACATATCCTCCCCTCCTCCCCCCAAAAACTAACTTTCAGCGTTGCCCCTTTTAGGTGATAACTAAGACACTGACATCGCTCTTTTTTTAATACAGGTGAACAATCGGGAGATGGACACCTCTTCGAAGACTCCAAACCAGTTCCGAGATGTTGTACGAGGCACACAGCAAAAGCGAGATGAGCAAAACAAGTGATTTGGTTAAAGTAACACCACCAGGGAAACACACGGCGGAGCAGGCGCTCGTCGCATTAACACTCGGGCCGTGAGCAGTGGTTCTGGTGGTTGAGATCTCAGCTACGGATAAGAGAGAACAGTCCCAGCAGCGGTTACTTGCTGGTGGAACGGGGGAACGCAGAGTAACAGACACCAGAGGTCTCTGATAATCAGGAATGAAAGAGTAGAGCGGAAAATAATTACAGTGGGAACAATCTAACGCATCCCTAACGAGATGAAGGCGATTACATCTGCCGAACAGACAAGTCACTCCAGTGAACCATCACCACCAGATCTGCATCTCCCTCTTGGAAAATAAACATTTGCTTGGTCTCTGGTTTTTATCAACAGCAGGAAACCATTATTCCGTGGCAATGTTCTATCCCATTAACATTACCTACTTATTTTTTAGGGGTGTTTGCACTAAGCACAACTTCATTAAACTCACCGATATCAGCCCTTCCATTCTGTACGGGAATTTCCACAGGAAAACTCCTAACTGGGAGCTCCCAACTCTAAAATACTTCCCCGAACACTTTCAAACAGTACCATACATTAACTTTTTTGGCAGAATAATACAGAAATCTCGACAAAAGCATTTCAGTCCTTCAGGTGAAAACACTGGGGTTTGTTTTTGTTGTTTGGGTTTGGTTTTTTTCAGATCAGCCAATTCGTGCAATCAATCTAATCAAACAAGAGGCCCAGTTATGAAACGGTTCCACAAAGGACATGAAAGGAGCCTTCCACAACATGTCTACCAGTACTACACTTATTAAACATGACATAATTAAACCCCCAAAAGCCGTCCCCATGTCCCTGACCCAGCTGAATGTGGGCTATGTTTCACTGCACCATCTACACTGAACCCGGTAATTTCCAGGTGTGAAAGAATTTAAACCTCAAGCATATACTTTGGAAAGAAAAAACATGACTTATCCCAGTTGAGCTTATCCAGACTAGAATCTAGGAAATATCAACTCATACCCAGCAACGCTCTGGTTGTTTTTGTAGTACATACTTCTTGGGGGTTTCCTAAAAGCCTGACCATACTACAAAAACAAGGGAGCTCCTGTGGACATTTGCTCCTGCCTTGATTCTAGCCTGGATAAGATCAACTGGAACAAATCGAGGTTTTCCTCTCCACCATGAACACTCCGGGGGTTTTGTACCTTCAAATTACCAACAGATAATGCCCTGGTGGACAAGTTCACCATGAGCCAGCAATGTGCACTCATGGCCAAGAAGGCCAGTGGTGTCTCCTGGAGTACATTAAGAAGAGTGTGGCCAGCAGGTAAAGGGCGGTTCTCCTCCCCCACTACTCTGCCCAAAGGAAGCCATCTCTGGAGTGTTGTGCCCAGTGCTGGGCGCCCCAGTTCAAGAGAGACGGGGAACTACTGGAGAGAGTCCAGTGGAGGCTGCGAAGATGCTGCCGGGTTGGAGCATCTCTGTGGGCAGGCAAGGCTGAGAGCCCTGGGGCTGTTGAGCTGGAGAAGAGCAGCCTGAGAGGGGAGCTGAGCAATGCTGAGCAAGAGCTAAAGGGCCCGCGGGGCACAAGAGGATGGGGTCAGACTCTGCTCAGTGCTGCCCAGAACCAGGACAAGGGGCAGCGGGCACCAACTGCAACCCAGGAGGTTTCATCTAAGCAGGACGAGAAACTTGTTTGTTGTGAGGGTGTTGGAGCCTGGCCCAGGCTGCCCAGAGAGGCTGTGGAGGTCTCTTCCAACCAAAACGATTCTGTGATTCTATAGAACAGACGGCAGCAGTTGGAAGGACCCTCCTACCTTGGCGAGGAAGCCATTTTAGTGAAAAAAGTCAGAAAACAAGCCAGGCTGCTATGGTAGGCAAACCACCTACACCGAAAATCTGAGCACTATTTATATTGGTAAGAGCGTAGTAAGGGACTGTTCTTGTCATGCAGCACTTCCACTCTGGTGTGCTTCCAGCACCAGCGCCCTTCCCTCATTGGAAAACGAAGGAAAGCTGTCCCCAAAGCATACTAACAACAACCCTGGTAATTCACTAAGCATTGCAAAACAGTTATGATTTTAAAAAGAGAGAAGAAACAACAACAACAATAAAAAGCAGCAAAAAAAGATACGCAGAGAGGCCGTAGCGAAACCAGGCGAACCTTTCAGCTGTTTATCAAAGTGCTCCCAGCTCCCATTTCAAGGCTGGTGAAAGTCAAATATTGAGCTGCAAATGTCAATCTGTATCTGGAGCCTTTTAATGAATCAAAATCAGCAAGAGACAAGTTGGCTCTTTCCAGCTCTTGCTTTGTGAAGAAATTCGGATTTTGGCCGGCAGCCAAACACGATTTGAAACAGCCAAGACATTACACCCTGAGAACTGAAGGTTGATAAATCTTTAGTAACAATACCAGGCAGTAATACTGCACTGTAAGACTGGGGAGCGATGAAAGCTGTATGAAAAATAGCTGTTGTGCATGCTCAGTAGCTGGTTTTCAGGAGAAGCCTGTATCTTGGGTATTTCAAAATTTCAAAAATACCAAAGGCATCAGTTTACAGAAAGGCCTCTGAGTCTGTCCAGGCGTGTTTACGTCCAGGGCACCTTCCACATGAGGCCAGAGGCTACCGAGGTTCAAGCTCGGATGCCACTGTCTCAGAAAAATGCCCACCGAAGGAAGGGAGGGATGGACTCTCCTTCACGTAGTGCAGCTTTCCCTTACATTTCTCTCCACAAACGTTTTCCTTTCTATACAGCAAGCATTTGGCCACATGATCAATGCATCCTCCAAAAGAAATCACAGAATCATAGATTGGTTTGGGTTGGAAGAGACCTCACACTGAGTCCAACCATTCCCCCAGCACTGCCAGGGCACCACTAACCCATGCCCCTCAGCACCACAGAAAAGTAAGGGAAAATAAGAACACCCTCCAACCCGCCATAGCTGTGCTAAAAGAAAATCCTGTAAAAAAGACAGACGCTGGCAGAAAAAAATCATTTTGCTCGGATAATTTAGTCTGTCTGGGAACTGGATGCTGCAGTGCCAGCGAAAGAGCTTGTTCACTGATGTGAGGTGACACTGGAATTCATCAGGGTAAGCTCCGCCAGCTACGTGAGCACTTAAAATGTTAAAAAGAAAGAGGAAAAAACCCAAAATAAAGCCGGTCAGAGAGGCGGTATCGAAATACCTTGAAAAATAAAGGCAACATGATGATTTTAAGCACTGCTATTCTCAATTTAGGGTCTTCCCAGAAACTTTCCTTTTCCCTACAAGGTTATGTCCAAGTGAGATGTGTGGCCCAGTGTTTAGAGAAGAGAAATGGGAGCCACTAAACCTCTACTTGTGCACAACTCTAATCCTCACTTCAGCATTACTCAAATGTAAAACTGATTTATTCACCAGGCCTTATGAGGATTCATCTGTTAAATGCTAACATTCTCCAAGAGGAAAACAGACCTAAGCATCAAACATGCCTCCTCCTCTTAGATTTCAAGCCTTTGTGGTTAGAAAGGGTGAAAACACACCTTGTTCTCTCCGTCTGTAGAAGAATTTATCACACGGAGCGGTACAAATTGCCTCCCTTCATTTTAATGAGAGGTTAAGTGACCATAATTAGGCCTCTGAAGTCAAGTGTTCCCCTTTCCAGCGCCGAGCCTCATGTCAGAGAATCACTGGAAGGATTATCCAGCACAAACTCACTTGTACTTCTCTGACCTTTAAGTCCCTTGAAAAGTTTCGGAATGGAAGGTCAGCACAGATATGATTGTGTAGGAATGACGCAGCAAACACTGATCGTGTAAACAACGGCGAGATCATCTGGTTATTTAGATAATTGAAGCACTTACTACTGTCCTTCAGAATCAGGGAAAAAAACCCCGATGTTTATAATATCATTAACTCAAAAAATGTTGGACTCCCAACAGCACGGGAGTCCGTCCAGCAGTAGCAGCAAAGGCAGCTAAGCTCAATAACCCGGTGCATTTGAACGCTTCTGCTATCGCAGCGTTAACACCCGATGTTAAACGCGTGGCAAAAGAGCGCAGAAAGCACCTTCAGAAACCCACAGGGCCTACAGAGCATCCAAGTGCCCTCTGAATTCACTACAAGTCCAAAGAAAAGCGCTCTCCCATCCACTCTGCAAATGGGTTAATGGCTATGAACGTACCAGACACTCCAAACAGGGTCTGAGGAGAAAGTATCTGCAAAAGGAGTTCCACCCGCACCATCATTCACGCAGCTAAATAGGTGTTAGGCCTGATGTTGACAAGGTCAGGCTCCTTCTTACTGCCACCTCCATTAGATTTCTCAAAACAGGTTTAATTAAAAATAGGTCTGGATTCCAGAGGCTTGTCTACAAGTTGCGCTCCCACGGGTGCTGACACCTGCTGAGCTAAAGCAGTGAGAAGCCTGGAGGAGGAGGAGGGGATGTTGGGGTTGGGTTTTTTGTCATTTCCCTGACGTTGATGCAAATATAAAGTTTCCCACTGCTTTTCTTTGCTTTTTTTCTTCCATTTTTAGGATAATTACAACTGTATTGGAGTAAGGAGAAAGGCTGCTGCATTACTATCCGCTATATCGCATTCATTCTATCTCCTCGGCAAAGATATACAGCTTTGTTTTGAATTCCAAAAACAAACCAGCGTAAAAACGTAGCATTTGATACCCAGGGCTGTAAGTCTCTAACTTTAAACCTTCCTCACCATGTTCCAAAAGAGAAAAAAAAAAAGGCAGGCAGGCTTTGGAATGGCAAGATATTGTTGATCCACAGCCTTCTATGATTTGAGGTATTTTTTTAGTGTGAAAATATTATGCTTGGACAGGTCACGTATTTGTCCAGTTACAGCCTGAGAAGAAAGTAAACAGCTCAGAATCTCCAAGAAATAGTATTTGGGAAAGGAAGGACAACAACTCTTCCATGTGGAACAGCCAAGGCGCTGATCTGGCACCTTGGGGCACGGTGACTATGACTTCATGCACCTTCCAACTTTGAGACACTCGCAGTATGTGTGTGGACACGGGTGTTGCTCCGGGAAGCGTAAGGGGATGGTTTCTGAAGCAGGGAAGCGTAACTGGTGATGAGAAGAGACTATTTCAGGCAGGTAAACCACACCACAGCTGCTACCCAGCCAGGCTGGAAAGAGCAACACTTCCACCTAGCGGACCACGGAAAGATCGACCCCAAACCTTCCAAAAAAAGATCTTTCTTTTTCCAGTCATAAGCAGTTTGAACTTGAAGCTGGATTAATGAGAGGCAAGAGAGCCGGTAAAACTGGTGGGAAAGCCCAGCTCCTCTGCCTCACGGCACATGCAAAGGAATTCTCCTGCAAATAAGGATTTTACAGCGGTTACCAAAGACTCTCCGAAACGAGGCAGATACGAACAATGGACTGCATGGGGCCTGCCGCGGCCTGAACCACACCAGGAATGAGACCGAGGGCAAAGCTCTTGGGTTTCAGAAACGACACTGGGTTTCTGGCCTCGCCCACTGTTTAAAGCTGGTGTGAACACAGAACTGAGAGCTCATTGTCTGAGACATCAGAGCTAGTGATGAAAAGCGAAGAACAAAAAGAAAAAGAGAAGGGAAAAACTCGACAGGCGAACCTAAATGTTAAAGGAATTAACAGAGACTGACAACAACAAGGGGAAAAGAGAGCAAAGAGAGCAGGAGTGAGGTGAGGGGAAAATGCACAGACCAAGCGCCACTGACAAGGAGTTTTCTTAAATGCTCAGGATTCCCTCACCTAAGATGAAACGGAATCGTAAAATCACTTCGGTTGGAAGAGACCTTTGAGATCATCAAGTCCAACTGTTAACCAGGCACTGCCAGAGCACCACTAACCCTTGTCCTCCAGCACCACGTCTACAGCACCAAATACACCGTCAAAAGGTTGTCCCCTGGTGCCCTTCATAGAAGAGATGGAAAACACAGCATTCCTGAAAAACTTAGGATGAGAATATTCGGGCAGACACAGTACAAGACACTTGCTGTCTCATGTAGAGTAGACCTGAGCTCTGGGCATTGTCCAGCAGAGAAAACACTAGGCTGGAGGAACGACCAGTCCCTGCGGTGTGACGGCCTCCAGGATCAAGCTGGTCTGGGCGAGCTCCACTCCACCCCAGGGCTGCCCTTAAGGCAATGGCAACTATTCGAGATCCAGAGGTTAGATATGAAATAAATGCCTAAAATGAGCAGCTTGCTCCACAGAGCAGCTGCATTTTGCTTCCCACTCTGTACCCTCAAGCATCTCTGGGTTGCAAACTGCCTCCTTCTCAGGAACACCACTCAGAGGAAGCAAGATGTAAGCTACAGCATCTCTGCTGGAGTTCAGTTCCTGAGCTGGGTTCTCGAGGCATCGTTCCTACTTGATCTCTTGCAGACTAAAACCTAGCACAGATAATCCAGCGGGGAGAATTTGCCCACCAAGACACGGCCTCTTCCCTGGAAAAGGAACGTGGTTTTCAGCCATCATAATGCAAGAGCCTCACGGAGTTGAGGTTGCCTTTAACTTCAGCCCAGTAAATCAAGGTTAGTCCTCATCTAAATACACCTCTGTCACTTTCTATTAACACTGAACTTCATACTGGTCTTTTAAAGGTTAGAGCTGTCCAGAAAAACCACACTCTCCTCACTTTTCTTTCCACTGCCCTTCCAAGAAGGGGCTTAGAGAAAAACTTTTGAACTTGGCAAAATTACAAACCCATCCAATCTCCCATTGTCTGTGCCTCTTCAGTTTGTTCCTGAGTCTGCAGGAAGCCTTTCGCAGTCTGTAAGATCACTGAGTGTTCCCCCCACACTGAATCCTTGTCCTGGGATGGAGTAACACTGAGGTTGCATTGCCAACAGCAATTCTGAGCTTATGGTTTTGCCACTAGAAATAGCATTCCGTTAATGTCACCTGGGTGTGTGAAGGGGGTTTCTGTCACTGGCGGTGTTTGTTTTTTACATGGAGACAGGTAAGCCCAAGAGAAGTCTATTCTATAATACTCCTGTTATGAAAGAAACTCGTAAGAGCATGAAGCTCCTTTTCCACTGGGCAACCAACATACATTTTGGAACCCGGTGTAGCCACAAAGCCTGCCTGTTAGACGTGACTAAAAGGTCTCTAAGGAGTAAGCTTTAGTCTTCTCCGAAATCCAGAAAGCTTTAATAAGAAGTTCCCTGCCCTTACAATATATTCTTTCACTTACTGGACGCTTCATTAATCAACCACACAAGCCGTGAACCTTCCAGCACACAGAGTCCAGGGTCAGCATGAAACTCAACTGGCAAAGCAGCAGCATGTGACATCAGACCAGAACTTACATGTAGACCTCAAACAAACACGGGACTTGAAACCTAACCCTTTGAGTTTGATTTGCAAACCGAGTCATTTAAATCTCTTTATACTTTCTGGAACATGTTGAAGAAGATACTCAGCCAATTGGACAACCCACTGAACACTCCTTCTCGCCTGGCGTGTTACCAGTCCCTTCCTCCTTCTCCACCAGCCGCCCTGTTAACTCACCAGCTGTACGTAGGCGACCTTGTAATCGGGCTTCTTCACTCTCTGATTCTTGTGGTCCCTCTTGTTGTATGCACCTGCAGAAACGAAGAGAGTCACACTTTTTAATTCTCAGGACTTCCAAGCTCACCAAAGGGAGGCCAAGCTGAAGGGGGGACCTCACTAGTTCTGATTTGCTGTTCTGAGGAACATTCTTTCTTCGGCACCAGGACAGCATCAGAGCTGCTAAACTGGACTGAAACTGGGAGGCACTCCTCTCCTCAAGCAGGGAACTGAGGCACCATGAGACTCGGGCTGCTGACAGCCACACAAAGCTTGTGAAGAACCAAGGAGGTAAGCCTCCATGACAAACTGTCCCCCCAACATCAACAGCCTTAAGGACACCAGGACGAAACGGCCACTGAACAGCTTCAAACTTGTCCATTTTTACTATCCAGCTCATGAGCAGGATCTACGACTTATACACCAGGAAATTACACTCCGCTTCCCAAAAAGCACCTCGAGCTTCTGCAAGGCTGTGGGTAACAGCTGAGCGGGAAGTTCTGTTTATTCCCTCCATGCTAGGCACATGTTAAAGCTCTCCTACTATGACAGTCAACCCCTCTCTCCTCTTTGATCCCTGAATATAGACACTCTACCCTCACTTTCATTAGCAGGTGGGGTGAAACCACGCTAAGGACAAGCACGAACATTTTTCAGTGCTGTTTGGAAGCACATGGCTGGCATTTAAGACTTCAACTACTTCCATTTTTCACATCAGTGTAGTACAGAAGATCTGTTTTCTTTTTCTTCTTTCTCAGGTTCTGAGTTTTGCAGCCTCATTTTGAAGCTTTTTTCCTTTCATTCTCCATTTTTCACTGTCACCGCTCTATTTTCCTGTCCCTTTCCTACAATCATCCCTACTCTTACCGTCACCACCAACATAAATTCATTCCTTTCCTAGAGGCAAAATATGAAAAAACAAACTCCAAAACCCAGCCACCAAAGACACCCTAAGCAACAAGTCACTCTCCAGTTGATTAATCCCTGGTGATCAAAGACATAAATAACAATAAAATTACATTCCTGACTTTGCACAGCATCCAAACCACCATCAGAGAAGCTCTGGGGAAGGAAACATCCAAGTGTAAAGGTGATGGTATAGAAATTGAGCTTGTTTTACTTAGAGATGGGTCCCTCTGCTCCAAACCAGAGTTCAGCAGAACTTAAACTAGGAAATTCATTTCTTTTGGGTTGGTTTTCTGTTGAGTTTTTGGTGCGAGGGGGTTTTTTGTAGGGGTGGCACAGGGCAGAAAACCAGGGAGGGGGAGCACACAGGGAGCACACAGCTCTGTAGCAGAAATGTGGTAATGACAGGTGATGAAAAATGGAGTTTCTCAAGCTGTTTTAACAACATGATCTGCTGGTCTAATAGAATGGTTTCCCTTTCTCTCCAAAGTTTGCTTATTGTTAGAGCGCTGAACCTCCTCCACGTGCACGCCAGGTAACCCCAACTCACAGATTCTTTAAAAAAAGAAAGGCTACAGCTCAAATTAAGTTTCATTACCCTGGTATTAAAACACACAGGGCAGCTCCTTCTGATGTCAGACACTCACTGGTCTTGAAGGATGAACAGTGCCAACTACCAAAGAATATATAGCACAAGCCGGATGATAACGTCAGAATGATGATGCTTCTAAAATTCCGATTTCTCTTTAGTTTTAAAACACTTCTGCCATAATCTAATCAAAGCTTTGAAATAGGAAGCGGCGGAGATCCATCGGAAGGGCCAAATAAACAACGAAGCCGACAGACGTCACCAGCCAAGCACCTGGAACCAGAGTTCGCCGAAATCTAATGAACTTTTTGCGAGGAAAAGACTATTCTGGCTGTGTGAAGACATTGTATTGATCCCTCTGGATTACTCAGCTGCTCTTACCGTACTGTATCCTCGTCCGCACAGCAGCTACCGGCACGTTGTAGATTTTTTCCAGGTAATTCTTGATATCCAGTTTCGTCATTCTGGGCAACGCCAAAACATTTGGGGGGGGGTGAGAGAAGGACAAGTATAAATATTTAAATGAAGCAAAACTGAGCCAGAGTATTTATAGGTGGGTTGATGCTCTGGAATAAAATGCATCTTCTGCTTTTAACCAAGGCAGCTTTACTGCATGGAAGGATAAACAGATCCCAGGTCACACACTGCTGCAGTAATTCATTATCCACAAGCTGCAACAATGACAAATACTTTATCCTCTGCAGCCTCAAAACCCCAGATACATCCCGCGTTCGGCGAGACTGAGTAGGCTTTCACAGAATCACAGAATTAACAAGGTTGGAAAAGACCATAGAGATCATCACGTCCAACCTGTAACCTATTACCTAACCTATCACCAACCTGTTACCCAATATCATCTCATCATCTAAATCTTGCCCCCGAGTACATCATCCAACCTCTTCTTGAACACATCCAAGGACGGTGACTCCACCACCTCCCTGGGCAGCCTATTCCAATGGGGAATCACTCTCTCTATAAAAAAGTTCTTCTCACCACCCCAGTCGAGAATCTCTTTCTCATCTTCTGAATAGCAGCTTCTAATCTTGTTAGGACCTGTTAAGGTCGCGGGCTTTTGCATGTGCAACCAGCCTGCTCAGGTTGAGGGAGTCCTGACAAATACCTGGGCACCTCCTTGTTTTCTCTGGGTTATCTTCATAAGCACGTCCTTGCTCCTCAGCCCACCCTAGCGAAAGCTGAGCCTCACTAACGCTCAGGAAGAGCCAAGCAAAGCTCATACTTAAATTAGTGCCCTCACACAGAGCCTTCCTAAAGGTGTCCCTGAGGGATTGACAGGAGAGAGTCCAACGGAGGCTACCAGGATGACTGAGGGACTAGAGCATCTCTCCTGTCATAACAGGCTGAGAGAACTGGGGCTGTGTAGTCTGGAGAGGAGAAGCCTGAGAGGGGATTGTATTAATGTCTATAATAGCTGACGGGTGGGTGCCAAGTGGAAGGGGTGAGGTTTTTTTCCGTGGTGCCCTGTAATCAGACAAGGAATAACAGGTATAAGCTAGAAGATCAGAAGTTCCACTTCAACATGAGGAGAAACTTCTTTCCTGTGAGGGTGACAGAGCCTGGCCCAGGCTGCCCAGAGAGGTGCTGGACTCTCCTTCTCTGGAGACTTTCAAAACCCACCTGGATGTGTTCCTGTATGGCCTGCCCTGGGTGATCCTGCTCTGGCAGGGGGGTTGGCCTCGATGCTCTCTTAGAGTTCCTTCCAGCTCCTAACACTCTATGGTGCTCCCAGCGCAAAGGGCGCTGTCTGGCCCTTCACAGAATCACTTCACGCTGCCCCCCTCGGCTAAATACCAGAAGCTGCCGCACAGGAGGAGGTGACAGGAGGCTGGGGGGGTCTGTGAGCCCTAGACACGGCCGGGCCCCTCTGGACACCCCTGGGGTGCAGCCCGGGCAGCTCCTGCTGCTAGGGGGTTCTGCCAGGCCCCGCCACACCCCGTCACCCCGACCCTCCACACTCACTCCATGGAGACGCGGAACTGGACGGTGTCGGAGGGCTGGGGCACGCCGGGCCGCACGGCCAGCATGAAGAAGTTGGGCCTGAAGATGCGCAGCTGCGGCCCGCCCTTCTGGAACAGCGGGTACCTGCGGGGGCACAGCGATCAGAGAGACACACGGACACCCGGACACACGGACACAAACACCTGGACACAGGGACACCTGGATACTCGGGACACACGAACGCACGGACCCCGGGACACCCGGACACAGAGACCCAGGGACACATGGACACACTGACACCCGGACACACGGACACCGGCACAGCCGGACACAGGGACACACATCCCCCCGTCCGCCCCTCTCTCACACGACCCTGCGCGCCCTCGTCGCCGCCATGGCCCCGGCGGGGACCGGAAGTGACGCAGCAGCGGCTTCCGGCGGGGCGGCGACTCCCGCCCCCTGCTGGGGGCTGTGGGCGCTGCCCATGGCGGGCCCGGCTGTGGAGCTGCAGGGGAGGGTCTGCAGAGACCTGCTGGGGCCTCTCATAGCATCACAGAACGGGCTGGGCTGGAAGGGGCCTCAGAGATCATCTCGTTCCAACCCCCCTGCCATGGCAGAGACACCTCCCACTAGAGGAGGTTGCTCGGAGCCCCATCCAGCCTGGCCTTGAACACCTCCAGGGATGGGGCTTGCACCACCTCCCTGGGCAACCTGGGCCAGTGTCTCGCCACCCTCATGGGGAAGAACTTCTTCCTAATATCTAATCTGAATCTACCCAGCTCTGTAGTTTTGCTCCACTCCCCCCAGTCCTGCCACTACCCGACATCCTGAAATCACAGAATCATTGAGGTTGGAAAAGACCCTTGGGGTCATCGAGTCCAACCATCAACCCTACTCTGCAAAGTTCACCCCTAAACCATCTCCCCCAACACCACAGCTAAATGCCCTTTAACCACGTTCAGTGATGGCGACTCAACCCCCTCCCTGGGCAGCCCATTGCAGTAGCTGACTACTCTTGCTGTGAAAACTTTTTTCCTAATACACAGTCTAAGCCTACCCTGTTGCAGCTTGGAACCATTCCCTCTTGTTCTATCGCTAATTACCTGTGAGAAGAGACCAGCACCAACCTTTCTACCATGTGCCTCCCTGGATTTCTTGTAGGCCCCTTCAGATATTGGAAGGCCACAATAAGGTCTCCTCGGAGCCTCTTCTCCAGACTGCATAACCCCAGCTCTCTCAGTCTGTCTTCATAGCAGAGGTGCTCCAGCCCTCTGATCATCCTCATGGCCCTTCTTTGGACACGCTTCAGCACATCCAGATCTTTCTTGTAATAGGGGCTCCAGAACTGGACGCAGTGCTCCAGGTGGAATCTCACTAGAGTGGAGTAAAGGGGGACTTCAAGAGGGCCTGTCAGAAAGACAGGGACAGACTTTTGAGCAGGGCCTGGGGGGACAGGACAAGAGGCAATGGTTTGAAACTAAAAGATTTAGACTGAAGAGAAGGAAGAAATTGTTCTCTGCCTATGTGGTGGCTGCCAAACTGGCCCCCAGTCCTCGGTCTTGGTCGCTAATACTGAGCCTCATTCTCAGCTGTAGAGCTGGACCTAATGCTATTAAGTAAGGATTTGGATCAACCCCCAGGTCCTTGAAAAAGGGGATCCCACTAAATAAAGCATGAAACGCCATTGCAGAGGGGAGGAGGTACTGGTCGTGCTTTATTTACAGAATCCAGAGATTTGTACACAGCAATCTACAGGACAGCAGAGGGCCAGGAGGGGGAGGATAAAGGACATGCGCAGCAGGAATTGAAGATGCCAGCAAGGAGTCATCGCAGTTCCACAGGGAACTGGCTTCCTTTGGTCTGAGGAAGCCACCGGACGCCTCCAGGAAGAAGAAGAAGAAAAGCAGCAGCAATAGGCAGCCCAAGCTGATGTCACGATTTTTGTTATCGCTGAGGCGTGGGAACACAAGTGACTGGTGAAGGAAGGAATAGGAGACCAGCAGGGCTTCCACACACCGCTAAGGGCTGTCCTGCCTGGCTCTTTACTTCCAGCGCCCGCCAACCTTGCCCTTGGCTCCTGCCTTCTTGCTGCTACAATAAAAATAAAAAGAAAAAAAAGAAAAACATGTCAGCGTGATGGAAGCGGTGGGGCTCTGTGAGCACTGCACCTTTCTGACTCCTAGATTAGGTTGGAGCTGCTTTCTCTTCTCCTGTGTTGGGCACTCCTGCCTTAGAGCACGTCCTGAGATAAATATTGTCGATATTGTGGAAGGAGATTCCTCCTCAGGCTCTTAGTGAAAGGCCAGGATGTGGAATCCTGAAAGAGGTGGACCTTTCCAGATTCCTGCATTATCAGGACAGAAGTCCAAGTGGTCTCAGAATTGAATGACAAGCCTATCCAGTTTTGAAATGCCAACTGACTTCACGTTTCCTGAATTCAAATCCGCTATGATGTCAATTTTAGGATTTAGAGCTGTTTCTGGCAAAAATTTCCGCATTATCAGGCAGCTCTAGTCAAATCCCCGAGGTGCTCTCCGTCGTTTAGTAGTGGAGGCAAAAAGCTGAGCAATAATTTAAATACAACTAAGAATTGATTTGCTCTAGCAAAAGCCAGGCGGCTTCTTCCTTACATCACAAGAGCAAGAGCCTCCAAAACAGCCCCCAAACAACTTCTTAGGTCTCCCCTCACATCGTTGTCCCCATCTTGCTCGTGGTGTGTGTGGGAGCAGCCCAGCTTTGCTCTCCACGCATGTCACCTGAGGCAGATTCTCTCCAAACAGTACCTCCTCACACACAGATGGACAATCCTACATGCAAACCACTTACCTTCTGAGTGGGAAGCACACACGCCTGGAGTCAGAGAGGGGCCAGGCATGAAGTTAGTTGAGTTAGATTGTGCACCGGCTCCCATAGGCAGCACCTTGGCTTTCGGAGCTCGGCACACCACCAAACCTTTCCATCTCACACACACGTTGATGAGGCTGCGTCCCGGACCAAAGCACATGCAAAGTGGGGACAGCAGTTTGACATGGAAGAGCGTGGGCTTGGGGGCCAAGCACAAGGTGGTGGGGCCTCGCTATCCCCTCTTCTCCAGGGAGTGGAAGAAAAACTGTGGATGATGCATCTGGGGAGATTTCTGTGGTGCTGCCCCATGGGTTGGTTGAAGAGATTTACGAGAGGAGGTAGCACAGTGACACAGACGTACACATAGAGGATACTTTACCTTTTCACTGAGTCAGATTTGGTCTGCTCAAAAAATTGACCTTTTACATGAGAGAGATCAGACTGTGTCCTGCTTCTCTTAAATTCATCTCCGCGTCCCTTTTGAGCCCCCGTGTCTGGGGTTCAGACGCTAGCATGGGAATTGAGGAGCTCCTCAAACAAAGCGGAGTCCTTTTATCTCCACAAGCACCTGTGATGTTTGATGTTGTGCCTCCTAACCTTTAGAGTGTGTTTAAGGAGACTTGATAAAATCTGAAGCCCAAGTGTCACTTGATCCTTGGATAACATATCAGCAGGCACTGCTTTGGAATGAGGCCATCTAGTGGGGGGGGAGAAATTTAAGTCTGCAGAAATCTCATGAGCTGTGGGCTTCTCCGTGCAACCTTTCCAAATGATGGCCTGAGAGAGTCTCATGCCTTTTTAGGGGGAGAAGCGTGTGATAATGGTGCAGCCTGTTGTGGGTGGTGTGGCAGTGCCCCTCAGAAGAGCAGCAACACCCAGACAAACTGTGGCACCCTCCTGCAGCTGCACATTCTGCTGAGGTTTCTCAGCCTACAACTCTGCACAGAAAATACCGTGGGAAGGTCAAGCCGTATGTTTGGCATCTAGAGACAAGTGAGCCGCCAGCACTACATTCGTCTGGTAAGGCAGGATAGCCTGGGGAAGTGTGAAGGCACTGTCTGGTCATTCCTACCATCCAGAGATGTCACCAAAGACCACCACTTCATTCCTGGCATGACTTTGCTAAAATAAAGAAGCTCAGTGAAGAGCAATTCCCACCACTGGAGAGCTCTCCTCCCTCACTTCCCTGCAGTTCTTTCTCTGCATCTGTTGGTTTTTCTACACACCCTAACCCCCAGGCTTTGACTAGCCCTGATCACTGTAAACATCTAGCATAGTTAAAGATCTAAGACCACCACCACCATCCCCCACCCAAAAAAAACCAACCCCAAAATCCAGTGACATCCAACTCTTGTGGGAAGGAAAGTGGGAGGGAGATGAGGAGTGAAAAGAACTCACAACAGTAATCCCATGATGTTAGTCTTGTTACGCACCATTCCTTACAGTCTTAGCAACCACTTGTTTACCCTCCGTAAACAATGGTTGCATTCCCTCAAGTATTCAAAGCACCTCAGTCGGGTGTTTGAAAGCCCCAGCAGTAAGCAGATGGAAATTTTGCAGACATGGTGTGAAGAAACATGATTTTCTTCTTGTTAGCTGTTACATTCGCTCCAGTTTCCCCTTCATTTTCTCAATGGGAGGCAGGATGGGAGTTGCCCTTCCATCTCTAGCCTCATCTCATTGCAACAAGAAAATGCCGATGTGGAGGCTGGAGCCACTGCTATGAACACTGAGAAGATATCCCCGAGCCAGGAGCTAGCAAGGGGATATAGGTACTTACTGCTTCTGAGCCTGATCGATCCGGTTCCTGAAGGTGATGATCTGCAAACAACATACATGACTAGGGTTTTTAGAGATAAAGAAACTTCGGTCCCTCACCAAGAGGGGAGTTTTACCTGCTGAAGTGCTGGAAGCAGCTGCCTGTGGTAGGGATTAATACTTCCTTTGAAACAAAAGCTCACCCTTGCTTGAAGGAGAGAAATGCTGCTCGTTGGCAATAAATCCACAAGCCAAATTCACATTCCAAAGGAAAGAAGAGCTAGAATCTTATAACCCTTATTAGAAGAGTTTCTACGTACACAAATTAATCTCCTACAAATTCACGTGTCAATCTGCAGGCAAATGAACTTCAACGAGTATCACCCTGGCCAGCTGGAAAGCTCTTGGGTGGCTCTGTCACCTGCATGAGTCAACCTCACCTTCTCACTCTTTCCCTACTCCTACACATTAGGAAGAGTGTAAGTTCAAAGAGCGTCAGTGGTCTATGGATGGGGACCTCAAGATGAGTGTCACATTCTGCTGGAGTACCTTTGCTGGCTGGCAGAGCAGAAGGTGAGGAGCTTGCAGCAGTCACCACCTTCCCCAGCCACTCATCTAATAAGAAGAGACTTCATAGGCACCAAAGAATAAAATATTCAAGAAGAGCTTCAGCAACCACAGGGGAAAATGTTGAATTGAGGGCTCTGAAGACCTTCCCAAGCTCTGTTGATGACTGCAAGCCACTAGAGAGCCTGTCCTATGAGATGGAGTGTCTCTTTGTTTAGCCCTGGGTAAACTGCATGGTTCAACATGCTGGACGGGAAAGCAAACACCTACCTTGCACAGGATGAGCACCTCATGGCCTGACTTAGCACCTCAGTCCTGGCCCATAGCCCTGGACTCTCTACAGAAATCCTGTGACTCTTCCAGCTCAGGTACTGGAGAAGCCCACACAAACTAGGGTATGATAGAGAACCCTCTTCTGCTCCTTCACCTTCGCATGTGTAACTGAGTCAGGGTTCTACCTAGTTTTCCCAGGGTGGAAAAATGCACTTGCCAAGACACACACTTTGCTTCTGCTTTTGGTGTAATTCAGAAGTTCTCCACCACCTCTGCAGGTCCAAGAACTGATGACTCAACATTTGAACGTTTAAAGTGTCACTTGACATTCCTCACGTGCAAAACAAGAAAAATGAAAGTCATACATGGAAGTCGGTCCAAGAACTGGTATTTCCTGGCTCGTGTCTTTCCATGGCAAACAGAAACAAAATAAGAGACTGAAACATTAGCAGGAACAGGACAACACAAGGAAGGAAAGAAGAATCAGCAGATCACCTGCTTTTGTACTTACTCATGGAAGTTTTACTACCTGCCACAGCGGTTTACATTATTTTTTGCAACCAAGTATTTTTCCCAGGTGTGTAGGAGAACCAGCTGTCTTCAGATTGACCCAAGGACTCACAACTTACCTTCAGTGATAACCTTGTGATAGTGACTGTAACACTCTTCAACGAAGCACCAAAGAGCAACAGAGACCGGAGCTAAAGAACAGCTCCACTCCTGTGTGTCCCAGTTCCTTCCTTTGTCTCTCCCTTGCATCCTTGCTGGTGTCTCCTTCATTCCTTTTGCTGTTTTCACTTACCTTTCTCCTCACTTTTTCCCTATCATCTGCTCTTTGTTCTTCCACTTCTTCCATCTCAGCTGTGCATTTTCCTTCTACTTTGCTCATCTCTACTGTCTCCCCTTGCTTTTCAGCAGCAGCCGCCCATCTCTTTGTTCATTCAGAGGTTTCATTCCCAGAGCACATTAAGTCTCCCCTGGCACTGCCTTAATTCCTGTTTTCCCACACCCAGCTGACCTGTTTTCCTTCAGCCAGCCCTCTCCCGTGTTTTGGATCTGGATAAGCATGTGCCACAAGGTGGAGAATCTCTCCACACCCCATACCATTCTTTGGTGTGAAGTCTAGGCTTTTGCACATGCAACCCTAAACTTCTGCACGTATCTCAGGTGCATCAAGGTGACTCCTCCATGCTCATGATACCAAGTTTGGACCAGGAATTATTTTAGAGGTGGTCTGAGTGAGTCACATGTTCAGTTCTTTAGCCACATCCCTGTTGGACACTGACTCTTAAATTACCACTTCACATCTTTTCAATGATTGAAAGAGGAGAGAAAAAGGAAGGAAGGGAGGGACACAGGATCCAGTTTTCTCTTTTCTCTCTGCACTTGGAGCCAAGTGCCAGTTCCTGGCACCTGGCCTCGGACCATGCGGCAGGCTCATGCATTTGGTAGCCTTTGCTGCTGCTGTTACACAGGCAAGTTCATTGTACTTACAACTTGGAAAGCTCCTGCAGCCTGCAACGCATGGTTAAAATCTAAGAGAGATTGAGATAGTTACATTGGTGTTGCTCATTCCCTGCCAGCATGTGTCTGCGTGCTTGGGAGTTAAAAGGAGAGCGAGGCAGAGAGAAATCCAGTTGGATTTCTTAGCTGCTGAAACCTGATGTAGGTGAGTGCAGCCCTGTCCTGAGACAGTTTGTGAAGGAAACACATCCACTTTCTGTTACCATGTGACACTTCAGTCAGATGCTCCTGTCTGGAGACAGTTTTCAGTGACTCCAGACAGCTCAGTCCCCAGGGAATCCATCTGGGATGGGAATACAACTTAACAACATTCAAGTGTGAAATCAGAGATGGATTTAAAGCTATTAGTTTGCAATGGAGATGAGTGAATTGAGAGTCACTGAATTTTCAGGCCACGGTTACCTACAGATAAACAAGCATGAACAAGATGTGTTTAAGCAGAGGGAGGGCAGTCTGCTTTCTGTTGGGATTGCCTTGCCATGGGGCATGGAAAACCATCAGAGTGGTCTATTTAATTTCAGCCTAAAATATGAAATCCAGTTCAAGTGTGTACATCAGGGAAATGCAGTTCCAGGTATCTTGCTGCTTAAATAGTGCAAAAGGGCATTGGAGACCCGGGTGATGTCACCACGTGACTTTTGAGTCAGAGATTTTTACATTTTGGACCCCGTGCCATTAGCAAAATGGCCTCTCAACTCACCTCGTATTTTTTCCTCTTGATCTGCTCTGTAAAGTCGTACTTTTCAGTCTCCAGCTGGTATAACCAGTCCCACAGCTCCTTCGCCTTGTCCCTGTGTGTTTATGGGGAAAGGAAGATGGGAGCAGTACATCACAGAGGATCTTTTCTACCATTTTCACATCACCAGTAATGAGGCTTTTTATGTTTTATTTAATGCACTTCACACACCTTGCTGCAAACCCTTTCTGTTCTCTGAAAGCAATTCACCAGTTTCAAGGTCACGTTATTCTCACCTTCTCACCCAAGGACCTTTTACTTGCAACTCTTGCATGTGTCACACACTGATGTATTTCCTGTAGATTTAATTTTCCCCCTAAGTCTTACTGAAAGAAAAGAGTCCAGGGGAATCAGATGGGAAGGAATGAGGACTCTGAAGGCCACCCAGAAGAACACCCAGAAGAACTGCTGTTGTGCAATCTCATCTGTTTTAGGGCTGAGTTGAGCCAGCCTCATCTTTCAATCAGGTGTAAACTTCAGCGTCTAGAGTCCAGGCTATCAGCCGATCACTGCTCTGCACCAGGAGACTCAGCTCCTGAGCCTCCAGCCTCCATACTCATGCCTTAGTAGCTCAAACTCACTCCTGGGAAAGCTACAGATACCAATCTGTAGGTTTGTTCAAGTAATCTCAAAGCTGGGTTTGAAGTTTGTACCTAGTCCAGTAAATAACTAATCCAAATCATTAGGAGAAGCTAATAAAGCTATGCCAGGAGCATGCTTAGATGGCTACTAAATCATTTACAACCACTCCCCACATCCCCATTTTCCCTCTGCTCTGAAGATTAAGTAAGAGTACGACTTAACATTGTCCTGTGAGGAATTTTAAGGAAGGGCCTCTCCTCTGCCTCATTTATTCACTAGAGAAGACTCCAGGACAGTAAGACCAAATTTCAGTGGATTACATTCAATAAGTTTGGACAAGCACACTACCTCAGCTTGTCTTCATTAAGGTGGTCAATGTTCAGGGGCTTGCGCCTCTCCGCCAGGACCTTCTTCTTCGTCTCTCTAGCTGTTTGCTTCTTGCCTCTCTTCTGGTCAGCCTATTTTCAGAACATCAGTTAACATCAGACTGCAGAAATTCAGGTTTGAATGAAACTATTTCAGTGACAGAGCATGTAAGACAAGCTGCTGAGATCCAAAAGAAGGAAGAAGGTTGAGCTGTTTTCTCAACAGACCAGTCAACCCCATGGTTTAACATTTCCATCTTTCACCCACCGATCCCTGCTTTTTACCTTAGCCAGGTAGCTGCTGTACGTGGCACCCATGGAGGACAGAGCCTTCTTCTTCTTGAGATCGTCTTCAGCTTTTCTCTTGGCATCTTCTTCCTCTCTCCGTGCCTTTTCCTCCTGTGGAGTGAGACACACAGAAGAAGGTTACTCCAGGGGAGCTGGAGCTTCCCCTACAGCCAGTGTCGCTGTAGGAAACGTGCTTAAATAGGGGTGTGGATGAGAACTGGCAGCTCCTGGTTCCTGCCCTTGCTTTAAGAGGGTGGTCATTTCTTTGGAGTGAGACAGACAGAACCTAGAAGTTTTTACCTATCTCTGTCATTCTCCAAATTGATGCTGAGACGAGGAGAGAGATGCAAAGACACCTACCGCAAGCCTTGCCTGACGCTCTTTCTCCTTCTCAGCCCGGATTCTCTGTTGCTCTGCTCTTTCAGCTCTGCGCTTCTCCTGCAAGAAGCAGTGGCAGAGGCATTGAGTCATCACTGTGGCTTTACCTACCTCCAGCATTACAGCCCACCACCAAGAGCCTCAGTTTGTAAAGAGTGAGCCACCTTCTCCCTTGCCAGAACATGCAGAAGGGCGTCATGTGCAATTCCTGGGTGTAAAACAAGAGGTGGAGAGAGGGGAGAGCGGTGGGGAAGAGCTATCTGGTGGTGACCAGCAGTCACTTGAGTCGCTTGCCATGACCTGCGTCATGGCAACACAGCTCTCTGCCAAAGTCCAACAGTGGGCTAGTGGATTCAACTTCTCCTCTGCAGAGGATCTCTTGATCTAGGAGAGACATGGCAGTACAAGGACTCACAATCCTCTCCTTGAGGGCAACCAGCTCTTCCTCTTCCTTTCTCCTGGCTTCAAAGTGGCTGTCAATCAAGGCCTGCAGTTCAATCAGGTCTTTGTTCTGCCTTTTCTTTTGGATGTCCTAGAAAAAAAGGAAAATGCATTCAGTAAGCCTGTGTTGCTCTAGGAACATGCCCTGGACATTCCCAGCACCCTGCTGGGTGAGAAAACGAGAAACAGAAGCAGAAAGTGTCTGCAGATATCCATGGAAATTGATGGAATTAGCTTAAATGGCTGTTGGTGCAGGTCAGAGACTGTCAGAGACTTGTCCAGGTGACAGTCAGGAGCCCAGAAGGGAACAGAAACCATGTCTCCGATTCACCTTCACTCTGTTTTATCCCTGGCTTTGCTTAGCTACCTATCTTTGCAGAGTTGCATCCTCTCTGCTTTTGGATGCGACTCTTGCCTAGAAAATGTTTGTGCATTTTGGGGCAAAGCGGATATTTCTGGAAATTTTCAGTATCGCAGTTTCTTCATTTTTATACCAACTTTCTAGGAAGGTATTTGGATCTCTGGTTATTATTACAAGCTATTATCATTCTAGGTAGCATTCGTCAGCAACAGATGGATATACACCTTGATTTCAACCTGCAACCCTCAAACCACTTACAACAATGGCAAAAGGGATCCGAGGTCTCCTAAACCTCTTTCTCCTTTCTTCGTATATTGGATTCGAAGATACAAGGAGTACAAAAAATATGATTTTGACAATGAATGCAGCCAGAGAGTTTCAGGGAGCAGAGAGTAGCCTTTCCCTGAAGATCAGTGGCAAAGCATCCAGCATTTTTGTCCATGACTTTATCCTCAGCAATATTCACTACAGGAGGAGTTACATGGGTTTGCACAGGCGTGTGGCTCAGGTACAGCCAGAAAAACACAGGCACTCTCAGGAATACTTACATCAAAATCTACTTTCTCGCCCTCCGGTATTTTAGGAGCAGTTAGTCTGCAGAGAGTCAAAACCAAAACAAACAATGAAAAGAAAAAAAAAAAAAAGAAGGTATTTTCATCTTAAAGAACAGGCAGCTTTTTAAATCACACATCCTGCCCCGCTCTCAGGAATGATGCTGACCAGGAGGAACATAGATGGGAATACACGGGACGAAAAAGCAAGTCAATGGAAAATGAGCCCAGACTAGCACGAAGGATCATTGTTCTTCCTGAAAGGTTGTGCAAAGCAGGGAGTTACCCCTCGAACCCCTTTTCATTGCCAAAGCCTATGGTCATTCCCTACCCCAGTGGTGATCCATAAGGCTTTTGGTGCAGTGCTGCACACTCTGTCCTGGGCAGCTGGTGGAGTGGGAAGGGAAGACGCTAAGACCCAGAAGGTCCATAGGAAACCTTAGTTAAGCTTCACTCAGCCCAGCCTGATGTTTCCCGCCCTTCATAGTGTCAGTGATGCTGGATGGCTCAGCCAGGTTCTGAGCAACCTGCTCTAGTTGAGGATGTCCCTGCTCACTGCAGGGGGGTTGGACTAGATGAGCTTTAGAGGTCCCTTCCAAACCAAACCAGTCTATGATTCTATAGATGGGTAGTTTCCCAGCGACAGCCTCTCACAGAGGATTTACTGTTCAGCCGCCTGTATCTTGGCATATCTTGGACAGTTCACCAGCCTTCTGACTCTATCAGGAATTGCTCTGAAGATCCTGACCAGTAACTACTGCTAAGGAATCCTCTGGCAGAAGCAGACAACCTGGAAGGGCTTGCAGGAACAGTTGGATTAAAGGCTTTTAGCAGCCACTTGCCTAATAGACAGTCTAACAGTTTCTGCAAGATCAGAGAAATGACGCCGGGGGTTCAAAAGTCCCTGCCCCTCATACTTACTTTATTCTGGGCTTCTCCTCTGTGTTTGGAAACACGGAGCAAAACAGGAAGGGAAAAAGAGGGAGAACAGTTAGAACAACAGAAGATCATGCCAGCTGCTAAAGCAAAAGGAGGGAAGGGAAATGTAATCTTAGGTGAAACATCCCAGAGAAACTGGTTAAATCTCAAGTGCCTCCAACAGAGATAGACACGGTCACACACCCCTTTTGCTCAGAGCGAATCTGGTTTTACCCTTGAAACAGAATTTGACAGGAAGAAAATAATAATCTGGAGACTCTATAAAAGTCCCAAATGTAGCATCTGGAAAGCAACAGCTGCATGTAAATGCAAAATTGTTTGTCTCAAACCATCCTGACCACAGCTCTAAGAAGGACAATTGGGCTGGAGGCTAGAAGGACATGTTGCCTTTTCTCAGTCAGCACCTTTTTTTTTTACTGAAGTTAACCTGAATTCATAGTCACACCAATAATAACGTGGCATCACTAGTTTTGCTCAAATGTCTCACGTGGAGTCCAGGAGGGAAAAAGATTCATGACACATTTTCTCCAGGTTCCTTGACTCCCAAGATAGCTTAGGGCACATGTCCCTGAGATACCTTGGTGCCATGGGGAAGGTGCTGCTTCTTCTGCAGTGTGTGGTGCTCCTTAAACCACCTGGGAAAGGCTGTCCTTTCCTACTGAGGGACACGCAAAACTCCCAGGGGCGTTAATGGGAATGATCTTTGCATCTCCAGGAGAGGTGTAGTGCCCTGATAGGCAGAATAACCATCAGAGAGATGGTCAGCTTGTGCCCGCTGGCAGGGAGAAATGTTCTGCTGCCACAAGTGACCTTTCCCTGGCTCTCCAAAATGCACTGGCTGAACATTTGTGCTCATGATCAATTCCCCTCCCTGCTCTGCTTTCAAAACTTCTGTTATGGGCCCCAGTGTAATGCCTGTAAGCTCAGCACCGATATTCTGACAAACAGAAGTAAATTAATCCCAGTCTCACAGGAACCCAGGTTGACGTTCACAACCACACACTCCGTTTGAACTTTGTGTCTGTTCAGTGGGAGGAACTGAGCTAGAAAAGCTCACAGCCTATTGGATCTAGCAAAATACCACCCAGCTTTGTAAAGTCGGAGCAAAACCAGCCTCCCTCTGGAGTGGGTGCATGAGCTCTACTGTCCATATCATACAGAAAGATGTTGTATTTTTTTCCAATGCTTATTTGCACCCAGCTTGTTTGGAAGTGAAGGAAGAAATTTAGAATAGCAAATGGAACAGAGCAGGATAAAACAAAATGTGAATTTATAAGGGGGAAAAAAACCCAGCAAATACTGATAGAGGAAAATATTTAGTGGAGACATCACTCGTAAGGATGTTGAGTAATAAAAAACATGGAGGAAGTGGCTAGAAATGGGCTACTGAGATAACGAAAAGCTGTGAGAGATGCAGAGAAGAGCCCTAAAACCAACCTTTCCTTTCTCTCACACTTTCTCATCTCAATTTCAGTAAGGAAATTTTGAGACTTTTCTCATTTGCTACAAGAACGCTGCCTAGCAGAACACATCTCAGCTGAAGTCTCCAGATGCTGCAGCGATGCTAATGAAATAAACAGCATATCATTAGCAAAGTGGTTTAGAGCAGTTGTATCGAGGACGCCACAGATTGCTCCCGAAGAAAAATCCCATTAGCCAACAGCGTAATTCTGTTTCTCCAATTATTTTTTTTAATTGTTTTCCTTTTCAAATAGCCAGTGAGCTTCTTAAGCCATTCAATTGTTGGTTTTTTTTTTACATGGAGAGGGGAAAATACTCATGATTAACCAGTCCATCAGTGATGTTATTCACACAGGATTCCCTTCCCTCGTGACATACTCAGCTAATTTTCAGAAACATTCCGGTTTAGCTTAAAGCTGCCGGTTAGTAACACTTCAAAAGATAAGGGGGGAGCGGGGAGGGATAAAAAGAAGGCAGGAAATGAGTGGTTTTGTTTGTTGCCCTTGGTTGCCAGAATCGACACCTGTCTGTAAATAACTGTGAATTTGGTTTCCACTGCCGCCAAACCAGCGCTTTAAAAACTTCATGAAACCAACAAACAATTGTTAAAAAAAAAGGAAGAAAAAAAAAAGAAAAAAAATCAAGGTTAGTTGTTCTTGGGATAAGAAATGGTAGTTAGAATATTTAAAGGTACCTCTGGAAAACCAGAAAAGGGGGATAACAAAGAAATAGGAGCCTTTATTTAAAAAAAAAAACCATCAGTAATAAATCTGTCCTTTGCAGTGCGTTGGTCCATACTGTAATGCACCAAAAACAGCCCAGGGATATGATTTATTTTGAAATGCCCCTTCTTTCAAGACATCGAGGCAAGGAACTGGGCCAAAATTTATTGAGAAGCAGGAATCATGCTAGCAAATTCCTGTGGTGGATTTTGACTGACATTCCGGTCACTCTGCCCATGAACCATGGGGCTGTGACAAAATCCCCATGTACAACCCTGCCAAAAGAAGGCGAGAGCCACTGGAAATCCAAGTTCACTGCCCTGGCCATCAAAGAGTCTCTGAGTTTCTGGTTTCCAAAAGGGTTATCTCAGGGAAAGTACACGCCACCAGAAATACAACCGTGCTTTCTCCTGCCCAATCCATGAGGTATTCACACAGTGCTCCCCCCTCTCTGGGGATTCATGTGAATTGCCTTTACTTCATTCAGAAACCCCTAAACAGCCCCCCTTAATCCCACTTCTCAGAAGCGACGTGTCTAACTCGCACTATGTCCTTGGGGGAAGAAAAAAAATCAATATGCTATTAAAGATAAAAGGAAAGAAAGAGGGGGGGAGAAAAAAGAAGAGAGAAGGGGGCTCAGAAAGGTCCTCAAGGTATTTCCCTAAATAAGAAAAAAAGCCTGAAAAGCGAGCAAGAAAATGAGAACAAATGAGTAAAGAAAAAACCCAAAACTGAGAGAAGCAAAACCAAACCAAAAGAGGGAAACACAGAAAACGTGGGGTGGTTTCCAGAGGCGTTGGGGCTTTGTCTTTTGAAACGGCTGGCCAGGTGTTCTGGGGGCTGGGGTGGTCAGAACACAACCGAGCTACTTCAGAGGCCTGCAAAAGTCCAGGAGAGTCTTTCTGTACATTTAAACTGTGCTGAATTTGGCCCAGGGGGGGCTCAGTTGTCTTACCCACAGTCAAAACTGCCCCTATGTACCTTTAGATTTGGTCCTTTCACTTGAGTCTCATTCCCTCCCACATGCTCCAGCACCCACTCAACCAACTATTACCAGCACACTATCTTAAGCCCATGGCCACCCCCAGCCCTTTGCATTAATTGAATCACATGTTTGAAGTTTAGCACAATTTTAAGTCCATGGCTAGAGCAAGATTTTAAATATCTGTAGATTCAGGCCTGGAGACCACAACCTTGTACGGTTGGGTGAGGAAGGCACCTCTGTGCAGGGCTCAGCTCCATTTCCAAGCAGCCCACTGCAATTTAAGGGATACTTCCCTGATTTTCTGGGGATTGAGAAGGTTTGCTGCTGAAAGCCATGACACAACAGGTTGTAGCTAAAAGATAATTCCAGGGCAAGCTTCTAGAGCTTGGTTTTCACCATCTGCTATCCTAATGAGGATGTATGGGCTTCTCAACGCAACAGTGGACCCCCTCCCTCTTCCCCAAGGGTGAATGGATATGCACAGTGAGCGATTTCTTTGCGGCAGAGATGTTTTGGCCCAGTTCCTGAGTTTAAAATCAAGGGAGGAACAAAAATGAATGCAGAAGAAAAAGAAAAAAAAAGAGAGAAAAAATAGAGTGAGGTGTTAGAAAGATGACTTTGTTGTCCTAAGACAACACCGAGCTACCATCATAGTATGCGCCTTCTTCATCAGCTGCAGGTTGAAAGATAAAAACAAAAGAGAAGAAGCATAGTCAATCCACAACCACCACCATTCTCCTAAGAGCAATTGTCCCCACTCCCTCCCTGCTACGCTGGGAACCTCGGACTCTTCAGAGATGGAGCAAGAAGGGGAAAAAAGCACCTTTTTTGGTGATTTGACTTGGCCAACATAGAGCCCTTTATCTCCATGTTCACCCAAAGGCATCCAGAGAAACCATTTCCCTCCCATGCTCTCGGACAAGGTCAGTGTTTCTAACACTGCTTCCCCAGCACTGAAAGAGAACAAAGGGTGAGAGTCTGTAGGAGCATCACGTACCTTCTTCAGGGGCTTCCTCTGCTGGTGTCGTGATGCGAGCGGTGATGGAAAGACAGCAAATAGGAAAAAAACAAAAACAAAAACAGAAGAGGTATTTAAAGCTCTTGGAAGCCTGAGAAAGAGACCAAGGAATGCATGAAGGCGGGGTCAGGGGGGGAACTAAGGGAGGAAAAAACCCCACTACCAAAGGAATTAGTGAATTAAAGTGAGGAGAAAAGGTATCTGGAGAGGCTGTCAGAAGTTAAAGGTGCTGTAAGGTTAAAGCAGTAGTAAGCGTGGAGATTAAAGGAGAAAAGGGCTGCAAGTGATCATTGTGGTTAATATCTGTTTCCCTTGGTTTGTTCTCTTCTACCAGCCCAGGACTCCTGTTTTCTCTCTCACACGCACACACTCTGGTATTGCAACAAGGTGGAGTAAATCAGAAGTCATCACATACCTGGCTCTTGAGCTTCAGGTGTGAAGTGTCATGGAACAAGATGCGATGGAAAAAGAAGAGAATGAGAACGAGAAACCAGTTATTTCATACATCGAAAGAGCTTTGTAGCCAAAGGGGACACGGGGACAGAGGGGAAAAGGGGAGAGAGAGGAGCCAAGTGAAGAGGTAAACCTGAGGTAAAATGAATTGATTACATTTGGAATAACATAGAAAGAGATGTCACAGGCCAGGAAAGGAATTCAGTCAGGTGAAACAGGCAGGTTTCTGAGAATAGTACACTGATTAAAAAAAAAGAACTTTCTGAGTATTATGTAACATGACGCACATCCTGAGAGCCAGGCACCGAGGTTTACCTGGCGTTGCAATATGCACATGAACACAGTCAGCACTCCCAAAGCACCATCGGCTCCGTCTTTTCCTACAGCAGTATTTCGGCCATTCCAAATAAACCCAACTGGGTTCGGAAACCAACTGAAATACCCACTGTAGCTCATCATCAACCTTCAGCTACCTTCCAAGGAAGCTCGAGTCTCTCTTCCAGATCTATGGCTCAGGCCATTTTCTTCCTTGAAGACAACTCTGATGTCTATCTAGATCTAGTGCGGTTCTTCACATCCATTTGCAATGTAGAATTACAAACGGATTACTTCATAGGAAGAAAAGGTTCGTTAGGAGTCTGTGCAGGTCTACAGTTCGTTCTCCTGGGTTTTCTTAGGCAAAGCGAGAATCGATCAGCAGTGCGGGTTTGCAGGGTAGACTTTGCTTTCCAGCCATACACACACACCACGGAAAAATTTGCAAAGCAGGCATAAAAATAAGGCGCAATCTCACAGTGTTTCTATTCCCTGTGTCCAGTCAATGGGTTAAATTCTGCCCCGAGATCTGAAATGAAGCTTTCCTTCTAAGAAAATTCTGTTTCACATCACAGCGCAGAATTTAACCCATTCCAGCACTTGCTGCTGAGTAGAGGTGTTCCTCTAGTTTTTAGTAAAACTTTCATGCAACAGGTAAAGTTTCCTCCTTACTGCTGGTCACTGGGGAAAGAAAAGTATTAAATTAAAAGCAACCAAACCAAGCACCCCCAAGGCATGCGAGTGACAGGCTCTCGTTAACAGGTAGGTGATTATCTTCAGTCACCGTGTATTTACTTCCCACTCACACCATCCCAACAGACGGACACTGGGGAGTTTAGAAGTTAAATCACATACCTGGAGGAGGGGGGGCTTCATTTAGTAGGAAGTGTCAGGGGAAAAAACCATAGGAAAGGAAGATAAAAGAATTAGAAATAAGTTATTTCAGGAGGGGATCACCTCAAACTTTGGTAAGCCCGAGTTGAAGGAGTGTCATTTGCAGACTAGGTTATACAAGTAGGGTGTTAATATGAGAGGAATTACAGTGGGGTGTGAAGAAGACAGGGAGGGGAAGCCATAGAAGTGAAAGATAAAGGAAATTTGAATGTTGATGAATTACAACAGCTTCAGTCATGCAAATATATAAAACCTGGGCAATTGTAGTAATGCTGGCGCTCCTTAAACTTGAATGAAAGCTTCTTAGAAGGTTTCTCATCAGTTACAAACAATAATTAGACTTCCCCATAGGCAAAATATATTCTAGGGAATCTTAAGACCAGATTGATTGATTCTTCATGACTCTGATTATCTTCAACATCTTCAAATTCCTATGCCCAGGGCAAGCTTCAGATGAATGCATAGGAATTTTGATGTCGCACACAGGCACTTGGTTAGGTGGAAAGCGTCAGCAAAGAAAAATGAAGGAATTGGAGCAAGAATCACAACAGCAACACCTCTGAACTTGTGCAGGCCAAAGCGGTGCCTTAGAAGATGTGTGCAGACAAAGATGATATTAATAACAGAAAAATTAAATAATCATCCATTAGGATTGTGAAACGGTGAGGAGAGTGATAGGAAACGATGAGGAGAGGGATAGGAAACGATGAGGAGAGGGATAGGAAACGATGAGGAGAGGGATAGGAAACGATGAGGAGAGGGATAGGAAACGGTGAGGACAGTCTCCCCCCAACATAAAAGCTTTCTTTTAAGCTTGGTATATTTATATTATGTTTATAAACTTCTCTTTTTGTTATGCTTTGTGTTACAGAGGGAAAAGAAAACATGGGGAGGCTGTGGGTGTGGCATTATTGTTAATCAGCTAATAGCTGGTGTTCTGCAGGAATTTCAAGCTCGTGTGGATGTCATAGCTTGAGATCAGCACTTAAATAGCGAGAGCAGTGCAATAAATAGCAGGGAAAAGAGGCACAGAGGCAGGCAAAGCAGCTGGAATGGCAGCAACCACTTGCAACTTGGTGCAAAGCAAGGTCAGAAAACCCTTAGGAGCAGATAATAGACAAGAATGAATATGGTCCAACAGGGAAGAGAAGGAAAGGAGGAGCAGTGAGATGAGCAGCAGCACACAGGTGAATGTTGAAGCGTCAAGTCATGTGCAAATCAATCGGGCAGCTTTCACCTCCCTCGCTCCGACCCTGGCCAAAGCTCCATCTCACCTAAGCTGGGAGGCTTCTCTCCCTCTGCCAACAGCAGAGAAAGGGCCACGCTGGGCAGCTGCTGGGATACGACTCTTTTTAATAAAGCTCCTCCAAATGGCACAGAGGAATATTCGTGGATCGTTTAGAGGACGCTGCAAGTTCAGTTTTTGCTTTTCCAGCTAATAAACACGATAATGCTCCCATACACAGGATGGCTCTGGGGCCAGTCAGTGGCTCTTATTCCAGCTTATACATTGAGATATTTGTTTGCAAAAATGTTACGATATTTTTCATGCAGCAGTTAGCTCTTCTCCTCATTGCACATCACAGAGCAGAGGGAATTATTACTAGTGGAAGGTGTAAGGAAGCTGCAGGCTCCAGCTTGTCATTAATATTCGATTTTTATCTGGTTTCTTCCACCATCTTTGAATTCCTGAGTATAATATTAGAGTTACTGGCATCGTTTTCCAACAGAAATCATAGTTTCAATTTCAGTATTTCAAAACTCCCGTAGACGTAGCTAAATGTTGGTTTAAAAGAATAGAAACCGGGTCACAACCATAGATGGTTGCACAGATATTAACAGCTCTAGAATAAAACCTTTTCATTTTTGGCCTCATGACAGTCTCTCATTCCAGATTTGTTCTTTCATTACACTGTATACACCCTGCGTTACCCATGAAGCCAATGCTTCAGAAGCATCTAAAATATAATTTTCAGTTCAAAATTTGGAACTCTTCCATAGAAGAGGAAAAAAAAAAAAAAATGTTGGGACAAAATGGCTTTTTTTTTCAATGAACTAATAAAAAAATAACCTCCGGTAACTGCCAAACAAGCCGCTCCTCCTTTTGTTGTTGTTCATTTGAAAAGTTTCCATTTTGTCCCAATTCAGAGCATGACCCAATTGTGAAATTGCTAAGCACAAATGAATTTCCAGCACACAATAACCCTTCAGATTGACGCAGAGGAATTCAGAAGTCACATACCTGGTTCATGGACTTCTTTAAGAGGGAAGTAGCAGGGAAGGAGATGCAAAGGAAGATAAGAGAATTAGAGCAAGAAAACAGAGGATGATTTAAAAAAAAAAAA